>PVKN010038807.1:0-10997 GCA_004027915.1 Capromys pilorides | reverse complement strand
TGTGGCAGGAACGTACTTCCAGAAGGCACCAACAGATGATGATATTAAAGAAAACAAAAACCTGTACTGGAGTTCTGTGTGCCAGCAATAAAACAGTAGCACACAATGGGAGGTGAATGTGTGACCTGTGCCTATAGGTGCCATCATAAAAGATTTTAGGGCTCATTCTTCCACTATAAAGGAAGTCCTACCACCCAGGGACTTTCATTATTTATTTTATCATTATCCTTTTCCAACTCCTTAAACACAAAATTATTCCTTTAAGAATCTTGGGACCCAGTGGAGAAATCATCTTCCTTGCTGCTAACAATAAGTACAATAATTTGAAAGTATAAAGACTTGATTCTTTTCCAGTAATTTTGCTTAATATTTGCCCCCTCAAGTGAAATGACTTATTGATGATATGTTAAGACATGATTGTAGCTGACTTTGTGCAGCAGCTTTGGTTAGAAGTGTATTGTACACTGAACAAGGCCTATCTATTCTATTATTCTGTACTCAGAGTAAGTGAGGACAGGAACAGAACAGCTGAGTGAGAAGTTCCCTAGTTTCTCAGAGGTAAGCTGTCTCATTTTAATCACTGCTACCCAAAGCAAAATTAAGAGATTTAGAAATCACTTTTCAATGATGAAAAACTGTTTCCATTTAGGATAAAACTTATTAAAGAATTACAAAAAATGTTTAATTTTGTAAAGATTAATGAAAGATTAGCTATTAATAGAAAATTGATTAAAAATAAAGGCTGGTTTAAAAATTGGAACCAAAAATAAACCCTTACAACCCCTCTTGTCTTCTTTGCCTAACTCTCTCATTGCTCAGTACATAGAGGAAGATTAACTTTCCAAATGTCTAAGTGGAGAACACTGAGGACTGTCCCCTTCCTCTCAGAGACCCCACACATATGGGTTACCCTCTTCTTTGCCAACTAAGTCCTTCCCTTAGTAGATCCATTTCAGCTTTCATGTGGTTAATTGTTCAGCTCAATGTTTGGCCATTATCATGGTTTCTTGACTTCAGAATCCAACCAAACTCACATTTGTGTTACGGAAGGACTCACACCAGGCCTCTGTCACTCAGAAGTTCTTTGCCTTCAAAATTTTAATCTTCCAGACCCAAATTTGGGCTATGAATTTCTATTCTTTTTCTCTTATGGCTATGCTTCACATACACCAGTTACATTATGTGATGAAGTTTAATTACCCTTTTCCTTCATCCTTATATATTTGATTATTTCAAAAGTCCTATGTTTGACCTGCTTTTCTCACTGCATCCATACTGATCATTAGATTCCAATTCTAAATTAGCATAATTTAATTGAATATTAAATGAGACATTCACAGAATAAAATCTATTTCTGTCATTTAGAACTTGTGACTTTCTCCAAGGCACCCTGATTTTCCAGTTTAATGTTGAGCAAAATGAAACTAACATGTGCTTCTTATGATTTTCTGGTGATTAAATGAAGTAGGATTCTTTTTTCAGTTATTCCAAGTCATAACTGTATTTTTACATATGGATCTCAGTGTCGTTTTCTCAGTCTTTGCAGATTACTCTGCCTCAGGGCATCTGAAGGATGATACGATGCAGTCCATCACAGCTTCTCTATGACTTTCAAGTACATCTGTCAACATACTTAGCAACAATGCTCATTACTTCTTTCTTATTTTATGTCATAGGAAAAAGATGCCTGCTTCACCTCCACACTCCCAGCTCCATCCATGACAATGGTCTCCTTCCTTCCTATTCCCTTGGGACTTTGCATGACTGATGTTGGATGTGACACTTTTCAATCTGCTAAAATGTTTATTCTTGTCTCTTTAAATATTTTGACCCTATATTTACTTTACTTTCCATGTAGATTACTCTACAATTCACTTTACTTCCCAAGTCCTTCAAAGTTACTATAGTTCTTTTACTTTCTCACCATTTCCTTCTTCATAAGTATGATTTTTGTTTTCATCATTTAAACTGATGTTGAAGGGCTGGCCAGATAGCTCACCAGACTAAACGGCCTGCTTTGGCAGGTACAGAGACCGGGGTTTGATCCCTGAGCACTGTGCCTGCCCCACCCCAGGAGTGCGCCCAGGCACTGACTGAGACTGGGCATGGTGGCACATGCCTATAATCCCAGCATTTGGGAAGCTGAAAGCAGGAGGATCACTAAGAGTCTGATCTATGTAGTGAGACCCTGTAGACCCTATACTAAAATACATTTTAAAAAATGATTTTTATACTATAGGTAGTTATTTCTTAATTTAAAGTATAGTCAGCATGTTCAATTTATTGAACTTTTTTTTGGGGGGGCGGGTACATGGAGTGTTCAGGGTCTCAGTACTAGTTCGAACTCGTAGTGATCATGTTTATAGCCTCTAGGGATCAAACCCGCAACCCCTGCACTGACTTTCAGGCTCTTCAATCCGCTTAGCTCTTTGGCCAGCCCTCTACATTTTCTTTCAAAGGGGTTTGCCACTGTTATATTTTTAAGAATTTTTGCCATTGTGACATCAGTATACAACTCTTCCTAACTCTATTACAATATAGCATTTTCTTATTTTATTTTGCCCTCCCTTTTCCTCGGCCCTAAAATGCTTAGTTCCTGGCCTGTATGTTTTACTTTCTCTCATTTTTTTATTTTTTAGATTAATTTTTAATGAGAAAGAAACAGCAATTAGACTATTTATTTATTTATGTGTTTATTTATTTTGCTGTACTAGGGATTAAACTGAGGACCCTGTGCTTGCCAGGCAAGTGCTTATTCTACTGAGCTATCCCCCCAACGAAAGGTTGAGAAGGACTTTTTGTCTGGCTCACTCTGCCTTAACAGTGGGTCTGGGGATCAGCCCCTGTGCCTGGATGAGGTTGCCCACACAAGCACTTAAACCACTGAGCTAACCTGAAAGCCCCAAATGAGACAATTTCAAAACAGGTTAGTAGGACAGTTACAATAATTAATACATTGTGTATAAATCAAGTAATTTTACTCATGCTCATGACTTGAGTGGCTAAATTTAGAGCTTGAGAACATTCATATTAGTTTTTGTGCTCCATACTGATACTTTAACTACAGCAACGGTTCCTAACTTGTACTGGTTGTCTACACTAGATATTTCTTCCATTAAAATATTTTTATTGATTCAGTCTCTTGAAGCACACTGACAGTGTCTTTGTTTAGACAAAGCATATGCATGCTTAAGGTTGCATCCAGGAAGCTGGGAAGATATCAGTGGCCCTGGTTCTAACAGTCATGAGTGATAGACAGGTCATCCCAGAGAAAATTTTTTAAAAAGTGCTTTAACATAAAAAAAAATTCAAAGTACATATGTGACACTAAAATTCAAGGAAAAGTTAAGAATAATACACAAAATTTGTAAATGAGAAAAGTACTCAGTGATTATTACTATTCCTATCAGAGAGTCCTTGTTTTATGACAATGCCCAAAATATCAAAGGTCCTTGATTCCTCTATTTTCAACACCTTTTTATACAATCAAACCAATTACCTACCCAATTACTCTACCACCTAAACACTGCGAAATAATTCTCTCTACTCTCACCATCGCCTTCAGTTTAAGCCCTCATCAGTTGTCACATAGACCACTTCAATAGCCTCCTAATGTTTCTCTTGGTCTCTTTGCCAGTCTCTCAAATCTAATAAATCTTGTGCAGGGCCTGAAGAGCAATCTCGCTACAATGCAAAGCTGGTGTAGTCACTCCATTGTTGTAAAAGTTTCCTGTTGAAAGGCTTTCATTTCTTAGCATCCTGAGGGAGAATATTTCCAAACTCATGCTTCCAATTGGTGTATGCTTAGCTCCCAATGCTCACAACGATTGTGATCTTTGACTATGATTTTCCTTCAAACATCTGTATTCCCTACGGGCTCTCTTATAGTCAGAATATAAATTGTGTGCAGTGAACCTCCAAATCTTCTTTAAGTTTTAAGTGAACTATCATGTCTTTGTCAAGGTTTTATGTGTTATTTGCAAAAGATATGTATTCACAGTATATAAATAAAGTAGGGTATTGGTAAAATTTATCAGTGATTATATATATATATATATATATATATATATATATATATATATTCCTATATTTACATGTGTATCTAATGTCTGTAAATGCTGAAAAGATGTTTGCAATTTGAGTGATTGGATGGATAGATGGATGAATGGATGGACAGATGGATGAATGAGAAGTTATTATGAGATTGCTATGCCTCAAAGGAAGACTAAGGTGTTTGAACATGTTTTGCTATAGGAAAAATAATGCGTCAGTACTTTTCAAAAGGAAGTCTCAATCACAGAGAATGAAAAGAGCTGCCATTCCCAAAGGGAAAGCCTCTCTTTGAGATAGTAGATGACAGGATCAACGATAGCGATGCTCTTACTGTTGCTATTTAAAAATTGTTAAATGACATTTAAGTGTATAAAATTACTACTTCTCCCAGTAATTATAGCTTAGGAATTGATTTAATGTAGACCCAGGGGCTAAATTAGTATCTGGCAACAGACCTGTGATATATGAAGGAAATGAAGCCCTCCCTGATGGTCACTCTTATTCGCACTGTTCTCCATAATTATTGATGCCTTTCCCACAGCCTAAGGAACTGCCACTGCCCAAAGCAGTTTATATGGAGTATACTGCAGTTCAGAAGCAGTCACCTGGCACAGCCCAGATGCAAGCTGAGATATCTTTTTCTACTTTATTGCTTCATCCTATGCCGCAAATTATGCTGATTTCTTGTCTGACACTCACCTTGTCCAGCGTGTTGGTCTTCTCATTGAGGTGTTGATAGCTCACCTGTCCTTTGCCAACTTCTTTCCACTTTGGCCAAATGGATCAGGGAAATGAAATCACTTTACCTGTCCTAATTTCTGTAGTACTACTTGCCACTCACGGTCTTCCTAAATGCTGAATCCTCTCACCATTTTACTACAGTGTTTGCTTAAATCAAAATATGTTTACATCTTTGCTCTAAACATTTTTCCTATGAAACGCTATCCTAGATTTTAGGCCTACTTCTATTTTACACAAGGCAGAGTGGTTGTCAGCAGATGAAAGTTGGGTTCTGTTGTCTTCCACAGAACATTTAGCAATGTCTACATTCACTGTGCTCCAAATGGGGAGATGACACTGACATCTGTAGGCTGGGGCACCAGATTCTAGGCCATTACATATTTTGTAATAAACAGGGCAACTACACCATGATCCCACAATAAAGAATCATCTGGCCCAAAATTTCAATAGCACTGATGTTGAGAAATCATTCACATAGTATTTTCTCTTTCTTAGACACTTTATTGGTGCTTACCGGGCCAGGTTGCTTCATGGCAAAGCTGATCTCAGTTATAAAATCAGGGCAGAAAGTACATAAAGTTTGCCAATTTGGGGTCCTACAATGTAGCCATTTGGACTCCTGTCTGCTCAGTTTTCTCAATTTGTTGAAATAGTAGCTGACCGTGGCTCTATTGTAGAGTACCTGGAGGTTTAACAAATCCGCTTTAATGAGGCACTCTGCTGTCCTCAGGTAAAGAATGCTCCACATATGTGTTTCCCCGTCGCAAAAGAGAGTGAGGATTGTTTTGCAGATTAGCTTATGAAGTTTGCTCCTGAAATGTACCTCCTTCCTATACAGCTTTGAAAAAGTACAAATTTTGTCCATAAAAAAGTAGAAGCAGACTGACAACTTCAGCATTTTCTTTTACCTCTGTCAGTAGAAGTGGAGTCATGGAAGACTCAGCTGTCAGATGGATGCACCTTTAAATTATACAGCACATCAGCTGCCACTGTTACTGAATTTCACTTGTTCGTTGCATCAGCTCTAGCATCAGGTGGGCAGTGAGGAGGAATGCCTTGATCTTGCAAGAGGGAGGATTAATGCACCTACCCAATCTTCAATCTAGCAAACATGCCTTACATAAAGCAATAGGGACTGAGAGGGAGAAGTTAAAGTTTTGGTCTCTTTCAAGCTCAAACAAGAAGAGTTTCACTCACTCTAGGATCTAAATACTGATCTTTCTTAGAAAAGTTGCCTATATGTGGCACACCAAATAAGGACAGTTTTCTTTTCCGTTTATTGACTCACTGATACTATAAGAAGTTAAATTTAATATTTTAGCCTTTTAAATATCTTAAGTAGAGAATTATCTGCTTAATTTCCATTTCCCTTTTATTTATCACTTATTTTATTACATATATTTTAATTTAACTGTTGTTGCAGTAAGTTTAAATTTTATAGTTACTAGGGCTTGAATCTAAATGCCCACACAAAGTCTCATACATTCATAGGTGGAGCTTTTAGGTGGTGACTGGATGTAGAGTGTACAATGTGAACTTATAGTGCACAATGCTAGGATTGAGAGTAGGTATGAATGACAGAAGCTCCACCACGGCTGTAAGCAGCACCTATCGGTAGAACTGTAGTCTGGATGGAATGTGAAGCGTCAGAAAGAAGTGGATTTGCTGTGGTGGTGGCAGCTACTTTGCCACCTTCTGCCTGCTTGCCATGAGTTGTTTCTCCTCAGCCAGGTTCCTCTGCCGTGTGCCACCCTATGTTTGGGCCAGCCGACTATGGACTGAAACCTCTACAAACTGTGAACTGAAGAAACTTTCTCTCTCTTCACTTGGGAGTCTTGGGCATTTTGTCTCAGAAAATAAATAAACAAAACAGTAGCCTTGGGGCTGAGGAGGTAGTTCAGCCGTCTAAGTGCCAGCCTGGCAAGCACAAAGATCTGGTTTCGATCCACAATGTAGTACCATATGCTGTGCTGGTCCTGAACCACGGGTGCTTCAAGCCAGCCACCAAAACTGGGCCTGGTAGTGCATACCTGTTATTCCAGCACTAGACAGGCTGAGACAGGAGGATCACTACAAATCCTAGGTGCATAGTGAGACGCTATGCCAAGTGAACCAATGAATAAAATAGTTTTAATTTTTTTTAAAAAAATGGTAGCCTTTTGACTGTCCTAATTATGATCTGATGACATGATTTTATTCATTATTTTATTAATCACTCATTGCTTATTTCAAATAAATATGTATGGAATGCATCTAGTATGTAGTCTCTAAGCCAGAAAACATGAATAGACACCTTTCACTGAAACCACTAAAACTTTATCATAAAAGATAAATATATTTGAATTTAGTTTGGAACTTTTATATCACATGTTCAATTTAAAGAATAAAATTATCTTCTTAAGATAAAGCATTAAGAGAGATAATGTGCTGCCACAGTGTCTTGTTTGTCCTGTGTTCAAAGGGCAAAAAGTGACATTATAAATGCAAAAGCTTTAAAAGGTCATTTTGACTTAGTAGATATTTAGCATATGCTCCTGTTGTTGTGATAAACTGGCAGATGGCAAACAAGTTTTTACCCTGCAAACCTTTTCCCTTAATGCCTGCATGCGGCTTCATGTTATTTTGAGCCCTGAGGAGAACAGAACACAATGAACTTGCCATGTTGTGTGTTAGGGCAGCAGTTTCACCACACCTTTGACAGTTGCCTTGTTTTCAAACCTATCTATTCCAAAAGTCCTGGGTAGTTCCACAGAACATTCAAAGTAGAGGCAGAAGCAGTGCAACACACCAGACTGACTCTTACAGAATGGCAAGTCACCCTCTAAGGTCATCACTTTCTAAGGACCTTCCTCAGCTTCAAACCCAGAAAACTAATGCTGTCACTTCACCAAGAATGAGTCATCAGGCTTTGAGATGAAGACGAGGTGTGAGTTACACAAATGCAAGAGCACAGTGACTACTTACTCAGAGGAAGCTCCAGGTTGTACGAGCTAGAGCAGAGGCACCTCTAGTCAAACTACTGACTCAGAACCAAAGCATCGGGTAGTGGAGGCAATTTAAAAGCAGGTGGGTGGAGGTGGAATGGTGTCAAAGGACATTTTGAAAGGATTTCTCAATTATAAAAAGAATGTGAGGGGCACATAGTATTGGAAAACACTTATTTTGAAGAAAAAGAAATCCACACTTATTAAGGTTTACTGTATCAGTGAGCGTGGCATGCCTATGTGCATCTTTACTTAATCTGCACTCTAACCCCAAATGGAGATGAAGTTATTCTCACTGATTATGAAAAAACTTTAGTCAAGAAATGGTCTTGTTGCTTGAAGGCTGAAAGAGTAGCAATCTGTGTGGCCTCCAAACCAAGTAAATACTTCTTGTTCAACGTGATGCTCTTGTCCTGTCATTCAAGGCCTTCCCATTCCTGGGTGTGGAAGACCAACTAAAAACTGATGCAAGTTGTTTTATTCTCCTTTTTCTAAGTTCAATATAAACCTCGCTCCACTCTGACTGACATTTTTATATCAGCAGGCATTTGTACAAAATATAAGTTTCTTTACTTCTTTATAAGTTTCTTGTCCTGAGGCTTCTTGGCTCATCTTGATTAGACCTGAGTATTTCTAAACCTCAGGAAATGCTCTCAAAAATTGCAACAATGTTGTTGTGATATAACCAGCTACCTTCTGGTACACTGCACTTATTATTATTATTATTATTATTATTATTATTATTATTATTATTTTAATTTTCATTCAAGTCAACTACATTTTGTAAAGAAGACAACTTGAGTGTACAAAAATATTAACCAACTTATTTTTCTTTAGTCACAGCCTTCTGTCATTCTCTGGCTTTTGACGTCTTCTGAGGCATCCACTCCCCACTAGAGGGCAAGTCTGTTAAACGGCCACTTCATAAAGTTTCTGTGGCTTCCTGGGCATCGATGACAACTTACATTCAGTTAGTCTAACTCCGTGTAAAATCCCACAATGAGACTCTGTTTAAAGCTTTCCTCTTTCCTAATGTTGGCTATAATTGTGCATTTAGCAACATTAGCTGGAGAGAGGATGCATCTTCCTCTGAAATGCTTCCTTTTCTTCTCTCTTTGAGGAAATATCTACTCGAATAATGAGAATACAGAGGAAGGGAGGAAAATGATGAACATTAATATGCCACCTGTGTCTGGCTGCTGTTTCCCCTGGGCTGCTGCGGCTTTTCTGACCAACACTGACAGGAGCTTCTGCTTACAGATGTGCCTCTCTACTGAGGGTGTTCAGTCTCAGAGCACCCCTACCCCCACTCCAGAGCCTCTCTACTGCCAAGCACCTGGAAGTGGAGGCTCAAGGTCATCATCCTCCATTTTGATCATTTCAGGTTCCACCACACCAGTCATTTGCCTTATGAAAAACCACCTTCCTTCACCATCCACTCTTCTGCATCGGTTCCTACAAGAACAGTTCCAAATTAGCCATTTTCTACAGTGTGCATGTGACACAGAACATACCACACATCCTTACCACAGCAGGGAGAAGGCCAGGTGGCTTCACATCAATGACATTGTCCTTTACCCTCCTTCCTAATGTTCAAATTGTCCTCTGCTTTCAGAAGCAAAAAGACAAGAGCCCATTCCACACATGCATATTCAAACTGAGCAAGTGTTTGCCATTTCCCATATTAGAGTAAAGGAATGTGAATCATTCCTTTAATGACACCTCCCTCACTTGATCTGGCAGTGGACTGCCCAGCCTTTCACCCTCCTTGTAGGATAGAGTCTCAGCCACCGCTGTTTCCTTCCTAACATGTCATAACTGGTACCGCGCCTTTTACCTCTTGTCTCATTACACTTATCAGCTACATTGGCCAGAAAGCAGTCAGAGGACAAGTGGCAAGAGATGGGCTGTTTCTAACCACACTTAGCAATTCCTGGAGGAAGAATGTGACACCAATTTTTGGTAGCATCCTTGGAATGGAATGCACTTAGTGGCATTTTCTTCAGGTTTGAACTGACTTGAGTAGTTAAGTTGTAAGAAATGTAAGATTGCCCATCATATCTCCTATTACACACATTACTAAGAAATCTACAGAATTCCTTTTACAGGACAACCATTTCAGTGAGCATTAATACAGAAAACCAAGAAGATGTACTTGCTTCCCTCATTCTCAGTCAGAAGCCTCAGTTTACACACTGTCCTTGGCCACAAGAGCCACCGCAGCACACTGGTTTTCCCATGACCTTTGTTTGTTAAGTGTGATAGAAGTGCCTGGAGGAGCGAGAATGGCTCCCTGTGGGTGGCAAAAGCCCAGAAGACCTCACAGATGAGTTTTCAGTGAAGAATCATTCCTGCCCCTTTTCTATAGTAGGTTGGAGAGTTAAGAAGGGACGTTCAAGATTGAAGAGACAGCATGTGAAAAAGCAAGAAGATACAAGAGAAAAAGGAAAATACGTGTAATTGAGAGGACTTGAGCAGAGAACCCATAATAGTAGAAGGATAACCAAGACAATTTTATATAATGTCTTTCTTTTTAATTGTCTTGAGTGATTCTAATTTTTTGCCAGATATAAGGGTTTCCTGAAGATTTTTCCCAAACATAAATGCAAATTGCCAGTTGTACTAGAGATTTCACAGTCCCACTAGAAATTCCCAATTGATACTCAAGAAGGACCCACATTTCCGCACTGTGTAGACAATCTAGAAACATCTGAGCACACAGCAGATTATAGTTTGCTGACAAAGTTCTGTTAAATCACCAAAGCTTTTACCTAAGAGAGTGATGTGCTCTGATTTGCATCTTGTTGCACACCTCTGGCTACTGTGTTGTGCAGTGGCTGGAATAAGATAATAACAGAAACAAAAGAATAATCAGATGCCTACTCCACAGGTTCAAGCAAGACAGGAGGGTGACCCAGGGTCATCACAGCATAGAACAGTCAGGCAGGGCTGGGGTGGGAGCTTCAGAGGGTACAGAAATGATCACTAAGCAGACCTGGAAATATGTAAGGTAAATTGGGATTTTCACAAATATCTCTAACATAACGAGCAAAGTAACAACATGTACACTAATCATGCTGTTACTGAATTAGAAAGGTTTAAGTCAGACATCCCTTTCCCATAAATGAATTAGAGAGGAGCAATTATCAAAGACTCCTATCTGTCCCATGTGAGCATCTGTCCCATGCTTAGCTTTGGGCTCTGTTGTTTGTTTCACTT
>PVKN010038806.1:0-10994 GCA_004027915.1 Capromys pilorides | reverse complement strand
ACAAGTAATTACATTTTTCTTGCATCAGTCAAGATACAATCTCATGCAGAAAAACAATGTCAAGATAAAACTTTCAGAAACTTTCCCAAGGAAAAAAAAAAAGAAAATTTCATCGAAACATTGTAGCGACTCAGGATGCAGCTCAGTGGCAGAATACATGTTGAGCATACGTGAGGCCCTGGGTGGAATAAAAGGAAAACCTATGCTGTTAAACAGTCACACAATGTCAGAATTAATGAGAAAAAGCACTTTGGTTTTTCTAGCAAAATGCTATTTGTACACAAAGTTTGGTATCTGGTAGACAGACGCTAATGCACTTTACAACCCTTGGGACAGTTCGAAAATAAGAAAAACGGAAAATCCTTTAGCAGGAGAAACAAAGGTCCTGTTCAGACTCTCTGGGAAATCTAAGGACCAATGTGGTAATGCAGCCCACATCAAAGCTTTTGTTTCATTCACTGCATGAACCTGCAAAAATTCCCTTTTTAACCACTCCCAACATATCTCCACTCTTGGCCACCTAAAACTAGCAGTTCTATGTCAGAACACAAGTAGTGTTTAGCTTAAAGGTTTATTGTGGACCTCAATGATTTTAAAATGTCAGGTTTACAGTATTTTGCTTAACAAGTGCTTCAGTGTTTGTTGAAATTACCTACAAATTTTATATTTCTAGTCATTTCATTGCTTAGATATGTCTTTCATCAAAGATTCCTTGTATAAGTAGGAACAGTGTGGAGTATCTGCTCTGGATTTATTTGTTGACTGTTTATGTTAGGTCTACAGACTCAGCCACTCCAGCGTCTATGATCTTCAAGGGGGAAGACTGTAAAGAGAATCCTTCTTTATAGCTAATTGAAACTCGTAGTTATGCCAGCCTCTGTTTATTAAATCTTTACACAGGGACATTCTTCATATATGAGCATCATTATAAAACTCCCTCAGATTTAAAAGTCCCATTTTGGGGGGATATTTCCAATCTAACAGTGGATCTAAAAATTGAGAAATTCAACAGAAGGCTTCAGTAAGCCTGCACAAAGCACCCTTAGGGATAAGCTGGCTTTTCTGAGACCACGTCATCCATTCAGCAACTCCATGGAATATTCACAAGCACAAGGAATTTGGGGATAGGGAAAGATGTGGGCAATGACTAAAAAAAAGTGTCTCCTTATTTCTACAGCCAGCAGAGAAGACAATGCTTTGCTGTTATTTAACAGTATTCAACTAAATGTAGACTAAAAGACTACTCAGTGTGATTCTGCTCCCTGTTAATTTGATTTCTTTATGAATGATTCAACTTTTCTAAGATTTTTTTGATAAGCTAATTCCTTTGAAAGTATTAACAGATCTTTATAAAGACTTGCAGTCTGGCAATTTATGATGACTACTAGTGCACAATTTGATACACAGGATAGTAACACTCATGCAGGTGATGTTACCCTATCAAAGTTAAATTGAAGTTTACCATTGACAGAAAATTCTTTTCTCCACTGAAAACTCTCATCAATCATCTTCAGTGTTTCATCCACACCATTATGTCTCCAGTTTAAATAACTTTCAACCCAGTTATCATCCTGTTGTAGTCTTTCAATATCACGTGGATCATATTTATCTGATTTATCTAAGAAAAACAGAAACATACAAATCAGATTAATTCTGCAATCAAAAATAAACACTAATATCAAAGGAGATGGAAGACTTGGAATACAAAGCCAAGCTTCTTTTCTTTTTTTGAGACATGGTCTTGGCTGGCCTTGAACTCAGTATGTAGCCTAGGCTGACCTCAAACTTACAGCAATTCTCCTGCCTCAGCCTTCTGAGTGCTGTGATTATAGGCACGTATCACCACACCTAGTTCTAAAGCCAACTTTTCTGAGAACAAAGGAACATAATTCAAAGAAACAACACATTCATGACAGGTTCATAATTCATATCTCACTGCAGAGGGGGTGGTACAGGCACGACTATTTCATTAGGCACTTTTTACTAAAATATTCTTGTTCTTTATAGATAGAGGATGTCTCTATGCAGCTCAGACTCATAGAGATCCTCTTGTTTGCACTCTCCAGCACTAGTATTACAGTGCGTGCCACCACCCCCAGGATTCAAGGCTGTCAGAGCATGCCAGCATGACATGCAGATGAGGTACCAGGGATCAAACTCTGGTCCTTGCACTTGCCAGGCAGACACTGAGATTGCTGAGCTATCTCCCCAGTCCCAGCAGATACTTTTTAAGAAACTAATGTTATTAGTAAAAAGAATGACTGACGTGATTAGAACTGTTTTATCACCAGTGGCACAAAGCAGCCAATGAGATTGTCACACATTTCACCAGTGATTCAAGCCAGTGAGAATGTGTTAAAGGTCTGATAAAATTTCGCAATGAGAGGATAACAAAGTTATTTAAACACCTAAGGCTAGAAAAATAAAGCTGTAACCTGGCATAGAGTTACACACCTGTACACCCAGCTGCTTAAGTGGCTGAGACGGGAGGATCACCTGGGCCCACAAATTTGAGACCAGCTTGGACAACAGGGCAAGATCTTGTATCAAAACAACACTGATATAAACAAACCTAATAATATGATCATGGTAAACTATGTGGCATCATCCCCTATAATTACAACTAATATCTGAGAAGATCAATTTTATGAACTTAAAATTCTTAATGTAGTCAACAATTTTTTTTTTGTCCAGAAATAATCTATTCTTAAAAAGTTGTTTTGGGCTGGGGAGATAGCTTGGTGGTCTATATGCCTGCCTGGCAAACACAGGGAGTCAGGTTTGATTCCCAGTACTGTACCCCATGCCATCCCTGAAGCTGGGGCACACCGTGCCAGCTACTGAAACTGGGCAGGGTAGCATAGGCCTGCAATCCCAGAGGTAGGAAGGTTGAGACAGGAGGATCACTACAAGTCTGAGCTGCATAGCAAGACTGTGTTACCAAATAAACATGTAGAAAATTGTTTTACCAAGAGCCATAAGAAATACCCACATATGCAACATTATGTTATTTGCTAGTTTCAGACTCTGAGGCCAACATTTCCAATAATTTATTATGGTAATTATTTCCAAAACAATTCCTCATTATCTGCTAACATACTTATATTCCTCCCTATCTCAATATCAGCTACTCCTCCTTACACACCATCTTCTCACTACTTTCTCATAACTGCACTCTCTTTGTCTCTGCACAATCATCTGAACACATTCTGCAACACTCCTTTCAGCTGCTTTTTCGTCCATGAATTTTTTTCTGTATCCTTGGTGAACAGCAATAGAACTTGAACTACACCTCTCTTAGGGCACTAAGCAGTTCTGAACTGGAATGAGACTAACTGGGATGCAAGCTGTATTTTCCAAATAGACAGTAAAGGCCCAGAGTCTATATATCCTAAGAATCATCAGAAGCAGATGAGAGCAGTATCAATGAAAAGGCCTTCAGTAATCATGTCAACATAATCTATTCTGATTCAATGTTTTTCTCCCTCAGCTATCTATTCTTCCCAGGGGCCCAAGCAAAATGCTGAGGAAAATTTCCTGGCTTCTTCATTTCCTCTTCTTTCACATCTAGTGGGCTGCCAAGTTTTACTGGTTCTAACTCTCCCTTTACATAGCCTTTATTTCAGACACCCAGACATGTCATTTCCCTCAAAATAAGACCTAACCAGAAAATAATCAGCCTTGAAAACCAGAGACCAAAACTGCCAATGCCAATTAGTCTATCCTTGTTTAACCTGCCCTACAGAGTAACCACTAAGCAAGAGAACATTGACACGTAAGGCAAAGAAAGGTTCATTGGGGCTGGTGGTGTGATCTCTAGTATTTAAGCTGGTTAGTTGTTATTTTCAGGGAAGGAAGGGCTAAAAAGATGGAAACATTCTGCCAAAAACTATGCCCAAGACTGCATAACAATGGTTTACCTTGTCAGTCATTCTTTCAGACAAATATAGTGGTCTATAAAAAAAGGTAACTAATATAGCTGGCAACTCAAAGGTAGTATGAAGAAGTATTTTATGTACTTAGCGATTTTATCACACCAGATTAAGAGGACATGCATCAAGGACAAGATTTAGTAAAATTTGTTGACAATACTTTCGATCTCTTGGCCTTCTAAAAGGCTTAGGCAACCTCTAGAGTCCTAGAATATACGGAAAACTCCTTATAATAGTATCTGGAAAGTGGTTAAGTCTGAGTAAACAGCAACCATAATAAGAAAAATAAACATTATTTTTACTATTACTATTGGCAATTCTTTCAGGAGGATATCATATAAAAGATAGTGCAGCTTACTAAAAAATTTAAAGCCTCGTGGTCTGGATAGCCTGTGGGGAAGTACGTCTTTGAAATGAGAAGCTTCCACTAATATTAAAGTGATTAATTACTGCTATGAATGGGTATATTCTCACACATGAAATGCTGATTTTTAATCATTCAGGCCTACACAAATAGAGATGTGAGTAGGATTTATAGTCCTCCACTCTAACAGCTGAGCTATCAAAGGGTTCATGGGCCTAGACAAACAGAAATAAAATTGGTGTGTGGGGGGGGGGAGAAAAGAGGAGCATGTGGTGCTTAGGAGAAAGGTTGGAGAAAAGTAAAGGCAGAAGGGGGCAGAGGACAAGGGGATGGAACAGAAGTAAAGGCAAGGCAGGGAGAGAAAAAGAAGAGAAAAACGAGGGACACAAAGACAGACAAAAGATACATAAAGAAAATTGAGCCAAGGGCCGGCCAGATAGCTCAGTGAACTAAAGCACCTTAGATCCCCAGCCAGCTGTGCTGGCCCCAACCCCAGTGCTGAGATCTCAATTAAGACTGGGTGTGGTGGCGCATGCTGATAATCCCAGCACTTGGGAGGCTGGAAACAGGAGCATCACTACAAGTCTGATCTGTGTAGTGAAACCCTATAGACCATGTACTAAATATATTTATAAAAAGAAAACAGAGTTTTCAATCTAAGAAGCATGAGCCAAGGGACAGAAACAAGGCAAAAAGGGAGTAACTGTGCTTAAAACAACACTATCTGCTGTGTCCAAACACAGCCATCAGACAACTGGGCTGGTAGGTGACTATTTTCAGAAAACCCATGCTTCGGTAAGTCCAGATGGCTTTGAAATGGCCCCCACCAGGGGCCTGTAAGAGGTGATTAGGTCATGAGAATGTCTCTCCTCAGAGGAAGAATGCCCTCATAAATGAGGCTTTGTATTACAGAAGTTGACACTAGAAGACCGGGAGAGTCCAGGTCACTTTTAAAAAAACAAACAAACAACAAACAAATGAACAAAGAGGCTTCACACAGTTATTAGTTAGACTTCCCTTCTACTTTCTGCCCTGTGAAAGGCTCAGCAAGAAGGCTCAGGGGAAAGTGCATTTGATCTGGGTTTTTCAGCCTTTCCAGAATGTTGAGAAAACAAAACCTGCTGCTTCTAAATTAGGCAGTCTTGGGTATTTTTGTTATAGAGGCACAAAATAGACTATGAAAAGTTGTTACAGGAAACAGCTAGAGATGAATTGCTGAAGAGAGAAAAACACATGACTGTATATACACACCTTTGCCTTCACTGATTAAAGTGTACAGCTGAGGAAGAGTTTAGTTTCCTCCATAGATATATATGTTTATAGTCTCACACTCTACCCTTATTATTTCCTTTTTCTATAGACTAGTAAAAACACCACAAACTAACATTAATCAAACTATGAGCACACACCTGGTTCACTGACCCCTTTCATTTTAAATGTTTGCTCTTATACTAGTTTTTCTGTGTAAAATTAGCTTTATATGTATACATACATATCATCATCCAATAAACTGTAATGTCTACAATTTGGCAGAGGAAGAACTGAAGACATATGGCGTTGGCAACTGATCTCTATGAACAAATACAATTAAATGTTCTAAGCTAAATATTATTTCTCTATCTCAGCTTTGATCTCTTTTCTGTACATATACTTAAAAAACGAAAAACTGTGGCCAGGTGTGATGGTGTACGCTTGTAATCAGAATACTCTAAAGACTAAGGTAGGAGGGTTGGTGGCAGTTCAAGGCCAGCCTGGGCTACAAAGTGAATTCAAGGCCAGCCTGAACTGTGCAAAACCCTGTCTCAAAAAAAGTGCTACAAAATGAAGAGGCTATAAATCTTACTTGTAAAACAAAGTGTCATCATCAAGTCTGACATTTTGTTTTACAGTTTACGAATGTGAAAAATTTCTACCCCGCACTTAGGATATGGGTTAAAGTGATGGAATCAGAAGCCTCATGCTACCACATACTGGGCAGACTGACTTGGGCAGACTAAGCAAGTCACTCTGAGACTTATTTTCTTCTTTATAAAATTAAGATAAGAACTGCATACCTATAGTCTTTGGAAGATCAAGAATACTGAAAAAAATTGAAACACTATATAAATGAATTTCTATTAACATAAAGTAGAAAATTAAACATGAAAGACTAGATTCAAATTTACTTAGTAGTTAACGAGATGAAAAAAAAATCCTGAAAGTATGTTTTAGTTATTATAAACTTGCTTACATTTCAGATAAACACTGAAAAAATACAAGTTTTCTTTTTTCTTTTAGAGAAGGGTCTACAGAGTATTCAGGGTCTCACTACTAGATTGGACTCACAATGATCCGCCTACAGCCTCACAAGGGCTGGGATTACAGGCATGGGCCACTGTGCCCAGTCTCAACTGCTGTCTCAGAGTGCTGGGGGGGGGCTGGCATGGCGCACCGGGGGATCAAACCCTGGCCCCTGTGCCTACCTGCAGGTGCTTTAATCTGCTCAGCTATTTGGCCAGCCCTACAAGTTTTCTGATACTGAAAATTAGGGCAATTTTTCCCAGTACTGGTGACTGAACCCAAATCCTAACATTAAGGTATATCCTCAGTTCTTTTTAAAAATTTTGACCCGCCTGCTTCAGCTTCCTGAGTAGCTGGAATTGCAAGTTTGTGCCACTGTGCCTGGCTAGATAATAGTTATTAACTGGGTATCACAATGTTCAAAAGCAGCAATCATACAACTCTGTATCATTATAGGAGATGGAAACATCTGATTTCTTATCCCTCTGAGGATGGATCCACTGAGATTTCTGACAGATCCTGGGAAGAATATTTATATCAGGTAGAGTACTTCTATCAATGGGACTGTGTAAACATCAAAAATGGAAATGATCCAGCCAAAATGCCAATGTATTTTCTCAAGGGTATTTTCCGCTAGTGGCCTATACCTATCCTATATTTTTATTTCTCTGTGAAACTATCAGTAAGACTAAATGACAGGTGATCTTTTATGATGGGATTAAGACCTTGGCCTACATGGCTAATTTTCAAGCTTCAGCAAGTATCAGAACCACTGGGAAGAGCCTGATAAAACAGACTACTAGATTCAATCTCTAGAGTGTCTAATTCAAGGTGGGATCCAACATATAGCATATAAAACCAGTTCCTACATAATGTTAGTGGTATAGGGACCACAATTTGAGAATCAGTAGTCTACTGAAGGTTTGGCAAATTTTTTTCTGTATAGGACCAGATAGTGAACATGTTAGGTTCTGAGGGCCATAGATGTCCTCTGTTGCTAGTTTTTCCTTATGTATTGTGTACTTAACAACCCTTAAAACATAAAACAAAACACAACAGAACAAAAAAATTCTAAGTTGGAGGATGGTATGAAAGTAAGGTTGTACTGATTTCTAGTCTGTTGTAGAGTGGTGCTTGTCTTAATTGTCATTTTTCAAGAGCTAGATTCCTTAGCAGCCCTGAGCAAGAAAAGCTCAACTTCAAATACTGTCTCAGGCCGCAATCACTGGCCAGTTATATGGGCTAATGAGGTGTAATGGATTTGGTCTACTCCTGCACACTGCAGATTCTGCCTGAAGGCTCTGGGATAAATACATCGTCTCCTATCTCTTGTTTGGCTGTTGGTCAAAAGGGAGAACACAAGGTCAGTTTCATCACAAGCAATACGCTAGTACTGTTCTTCAGAAACAATCAGTCACTTTACAGAAACAGTTCCTCAAAATACATCCATAATGCCAAGGTCCCTGCCAGATGCGAGGGACTGCATATGGGGAGTGAGACTGATGCTGTCTCCTCTCCAAACTCTAGATCAGAATCTTTGGAAAGTGACTCCCCCATCTTCCCTCACCCTACCAGAGTAGGTACGCATCACATCATTGTTACTTAATGATTAGCCCCTTATAGGTTTGTCCCAAGTTGCCCTTGAGTGCCTCAAAAGTTAAAGTTACAGAACAGAAAATAATGTTACTGAATACCAATGTAGCTAAGATTCAGAACTAACAAATGAAACTTAACTGGTTTCAGATTTTTTTAAAAATAAAAGGGTGATACAAATGAAATTTTTCTTCATCTTTCCATTAAAGCCTTACATTTCTTTAGTGGTATTATTAACCAATCTGTATATTTTTCTGGTTGCTCTCATAAGCCCATGACGTAACAGTCAAAGCTTCAACTGTATCTTGTATTTTCCTTGTGTTTTGGGGGGACATCTGGCTATGTAAGTCAGGTTAGTCTCTTCAGCGTTGGGATTATAGACATGCACCGTAACACCTGGTTTACTTGTCATACTGGTAAATAAATTATTTGATAAAATCGACAAGTTACAGAAATAATGCTATCATTACCATCCTTCTCCTGACTCTAAAGTTTCATGACTCTTGCTGTATGGTTTTAGAAGGTAATACTTAGCTTTTGTTGTTTTGTAATTTCCACTATGCTGGCTTCATGAAACCAGACTATTTAGAAGTAAACATTCTAAGTACTGGGAAATTATTAATCTATAGGCTATTTAGAGAAACTAACTTCATCCACATCTTCATTACCATTTGCTGTTTTGTGATCTTAATGATAGCCAATTCTGATAGGGAAGATAACATTCTAGAGTTGCTTTTATTTAAATTTCCATATGGCTAAGCAGGATGGCTAGCTTTTTTTTTTTTTTTGTATGAGGGCTGGCTTTGCCTGCCCTGGGGGTGGGGCTGGCACAGCATGTGGTGCTGGGGATCAAAATGCAGTCCCTGCAATTGCCTAAGCTTTCCTAAGCAGGTGCTTTAGACCACTGAGCCATCTCACCCGCCTGATGGCAGCCTTTTGATGAACTTACTAGCCATCTGTACTTCTTTTTTTTTGAGAATTGTCAATTCAGTTTGTCAATTTTCTGAATGGCTCATTTTTTTAGTTCTCTTTTAAAGGCTTTCTCCTGAGGCTTTATCCTCAGTTAGGAAGGCTAATTTATAACCCAACACATACCAGCCCAAAACAAAGTTCTGCAGGTACAAAGAAAAATAAATCCTGAGCTGGTACTTTGGATGGTAACCTTTACCTACTGGGGTTATTTCCATTAACTGCAGATACATTTGTCCATGAAATTCTCCTTTTTTGCAATTAGAATATTAAGTTTCACTGTTTGGTAATCATTTTCAGCCTTCAGCCCCATTAAATGAAAGTATTCTACAAAATGTACTTTTTTCCCTTAAGAAACAAACCTGAAATGAAACAAAATAACACAAAACAGCGAAAAACTAAGGAAAAAAAGACAATTTTAAAACTCAGTGTTAAGATCTGATGCTCAAGAAATAATAAATAAAAATATCAGTAAATACATGTTAAGCAAACAAATGCTGCCACATAAAGCAATAATAATAAATTGAGGGAGTTGGGAAATTTGGGGAATCATATTAGAGCTAAATGATGAACACATCTTCCAGAGAACAGAGAAGAAACACTTGTAAGCTTACACAATCTTGATTGATGTCAATATTTGAAAAAAATACAGAAAGAGAAAATTACAGAGTAATTCAACAATACTGATGTAAAATTCTTGGACAAACTTTTAGTAAATTAAACCTAGAAATTTATTTTATAAACCTGAGCAATATAATCTATCACGTTAGCAGATTAAAGGACAACGCCCAAATGAAATTTTATTAGCTACAATAAACGTGTGTAACACATAAAGAATTTAGGAAAATTCAATCACCAGTCTTGAAGACCACTATACAAAACAAAACAACAACAACAAAAAACCAAACTACCAAACCAAGTATACAAGAAGCAGGTATGCAGGCACATGCATGCAACTCCAGCACTCTAGGAAGTTGAGCCAGGTAGACAAGTTTTTAATTTAGCCAGGGTCTAGTTTTAAAACTAGCCAGCAAGACCTTGTATCAAAATAAAAAGAACTGAGTGTGATGGATCTAGGCTCAATATCCAATACACAACAACAACATAACAGAAACTACCTCATTTCAATAAATAACATATACAAAGTTCATTCTTAACAGTGACGTGTTCAGAATTATCTTTTGCAATCAGTAATCAGACAAGTAGGCTTTTATCACTCCCTCTATTGAAGTGTTCTAAAGACTCCAACTGTCATAGTAAAGGAAAAGCACAGAGAGATGCAACAATTGAAAGCTACATAGAAAACTATCAGTATTTGAAAGTGACATTATTATCTACATAGAAATCACAAATCAATCTAAAGGTAAATTATTAAAATTAATAATAGTAAAGTTTTAAAATTCAAAATAAATGTCAGAAAGTTAAATGTATTTTCAATGAAACGGCAACCAGCAATTGAAAAAATTTTAAGACATATCACAGGTAGCAACAGCAACAATAACATATGCACAGCACCTATGAATAAATAAACCAAAGATGGGTTAACCATTATAAAGGAAAAACATAAAGCTTTCAATGAGGAAAACTTTAGCAAGTAGATATATATCGTTTAGGTGTACTCTTCTGACAATCATATTTGGAATTAACAGTTTCACTAAAATTTCAACAAAAACTGTTTGAAATTGGCAGAAACATGGCAATTCAATTCTAAAATTTGTATGGATGAACAAAAGGTGCTCCCCCCATACATATGAAAAATGCTCAACTCCACTGACATTCAAAGAGATGTAAATTAAAACTACAATATCCCCATCACATGGGCAAGAAGTAATCAAAGAAGTATGAAACTATAGGCT
>PVKN010038805.1:0-10997 GCA_004027915.1 Capromys pilorides | reverse complement strand
ATTAAAGGAAAAACATGAAATTGGTCTGGGGAGAAGATAAGTTTTGTCAATAAAATGCAAATGACCAGTATGTAGTACAACAGGGAAAAAGCCAGCATTCAGTATTTTAGAATCTATGCTCACCGAAAACAAAAGTCAATAAAAGCTTGTATAAAAATGTAACTTTGATTTCTGAACATTAAAAAAAAACACAAAAAACTTTTAAGTACAACAGGAAGTCTGCTTAATGGCCTGGCAATTAGAATTCTTTGTTCTAAATGGAACATAAACAAGCTACACATACATAACAAAGCAGGTTTATCCTTCTTGTCTCACCCTCATCTTACTGCATTTACTTTCTTTTTTATTTATTAAATTTACTGACACCTCTTAGATATACGTAATGACCATAGTCACCTCAGGGGATTTATGGCTGCACATGCTGTGTCTTGTTTGTTTCCTACTCCTCTACTCTCCCTTTAATCCCTCTTCCTCCCCTTATTTACAAAAGCTTTTTTTCTATTCCCCATTTAGTTTCTAAACAAAAATTTTTCTTGCTCTATTTTTATAGAATCAAACTTTCAATGATTAGAGTTAAGAGAAGGCAAGCCTACAGCCTAATACAATAAAATTTCTCATGCAAAATTCCACAAATCAGTGTAATACAGTGCAGAAATGCTAGGGCTTGTATCCCTTAAAGCCTCACACAATGATAGGTGAGGACCGTGGTACTTATTTTTGCAACTAGCACATTATAGAGGTACATATTTAAATGTATATGATTACACAAACAATCATATACATTTGTGGCTGGATCTACAGTGTCATTAAGAACAGGATGCAGTGACTGGTTCAAGGTGTGGCGCTAGGACTGAGGCTGCTGGGTGGCCTGGACAGGACACGAAGAGCAACAGGGCTGCTGTCCTCTCCACTGCTTCTTCAGCACTTCACCGCTTGTGGACTGCTGCTGGCTCCCAGGCTGCTTTGCTACCCACTGGACCCCATGAGCTGCTTCTCTTCTGTGATGCCCGTCTGCTCTGCTGCCCTCACTGCCTTGGAGCCAGGGAACTAGGGACTAAAACGTCTACAAATTAAAACAAAATAAATCTTTCCTTCTTCAGCTCTTAGTGTTGGGTATTTAGCCTTAGCAATGAGAAAAATAACGAAGACAATAGGCTTCTATCATTGCAAAATCTAAATCAGAAATTAAAATGCAAATACACTATAAATTTAATATGGGAATTTAATATGATACGTAACTCTTCAATATTGAAAATTTACCACAAATTTTACTTTATAGAAATTGACGAGAAGTGCATACATTTACAAATTTTACATTCAAAAGTTGAAGAAACATCAGCTACCACTGATGGCTAGTATGGTTTTGTCTTGGTTCTCACTCTGCATCACAACTCTGTGGGATCACTAACACTCCATCTTTCAAACAGAACAACTGTTCAGAGGGCTAATTTCATGTATAATATGAACACCTGAGGGGAGAGCGACGGAAGGAAAGGGTAAAACTTGTGACTCCAAAAGCAATAGGAATAGGAACTAGGCTTAAAACATGCTTAAAAGTGTATCTTCACATAAAGTACATTGTGGGGGCGGGGCAATGAAAATGTATAGGCTGCCTGGATTCCCTGCAGGAAGCTAAGCCTGGCTTCACTAGCCCAGACTGAGATTTCTTATATCGTCCTCCTGTTTGCACTATCTTGCCAAACTTTTTTCTTCATTGAATCATGCAACAATATTTTTATCCTTATTTTATACATGCTTTTACTACAAGGCAACTCAAACTTATCTCAGAAATAAGTTATAAAGTGTCACTGTGTTTAGCATTATGTATTTCACACTAATAGTCATTAATCCAACAATTTTCATTAATGCAAAATACCTTTAAATTATGCTTTTGGTTTATAGTTAAATCTAGGTGCCTTGTCACTTTTAAAAGAATAGCTATCAAATGTAGACCTTACGAGGACTAGCTTTTGTGCACAGCTCTCTGATAATAATTACCACATAGCATCAGTGTTACAGTGCCTCACAATCTGTCTCCCTCCCTCCATTTTCTCATCTCTGAGCAGAGGTTCACTTCATTCATCTCTACAGTCTCTGCCTCTAGCCTAGCAACTGAAAAGGAGGACTTTCAGAATTCTCAGCCCTAAAGGTCTGCTTTCCATCCTCTAAAAATGAAACGGACAATTTCTGACAAAACAAGGCTCAATGACAGGGCAATGCACATATACGTGAATAACGACACCAGGCTGCAAGACAGGCTGCCATGAACACTGGCTCTCCAGACACAAGGTTAGCAAGTGATGGCCCAGTGGGCTCATGGCAAGTCCTCCAGAGACTTCAGTGACACAAAGGGGCCTCCGTGGTATGGTGCCACAGGTTCACCACCACTGTGCTAGCAGGTACTGGATTCTCAAAGTAAGGAAGGGACATAAAATTGTCCCTAAACACCAAACGATTTTTTTTTCTTTTTAATGGTTGCATTAAAAAAAGTCAGTACATTAATAATAAATCAGTATGAAAGAATCTGCAAACGCTGAGAAATTATGTAAGTGGTTTTTATTTGATTAAAACAGCAACAGTATAAAAATTATTCATGCATGTTTTCACCAAGATTAAATGCACATAAGAAACTATTTTAATCACCACTAATTCATTTTAATGGCCTGGCCCTACCAAAACTGAAACCATCCAATACCTTTCCTGCTTGCATTTCCTGCCAGTCTGTCTGAGTTGAGACCTCTCTGAGAGTCAGCTCACAGGTCCACTTCTGCAAAGAGGTGCCTGATACAGCTCACAGGAAGTTCACTCCAATGTGCCCCTGTCACTTTCTCCTTAGATTACACGCTTGGGCTATCTTCTGCCTTAGTCATGTAGCAGTACTTTAACTCTTCAGCCTTGGATACCTCACTCAAGCTCCTTGTGATTCTGTGGTTACTTCACATCTATCTTAACATGAGAATCAATCTTATGAAGAGCATGCTAGGATTTTTTTTTAAAGAGAGTACAAATTAGAATTAAAACAGAAAAAATTACAAGTGACATAGAATTTCACTTAACAAAGTAATATGAATTTCATAGTATTTGTTGTAAAACATAGTGTTGTCTTCCAACCAGTTATTCATAGTCAAGTAAAATTGGAAGAAAAAAAGGAATGTATGAAAAATTAAGAGAAAAAATACAACTGAAAAAAGGAAATGAAACAAATTAAGCATTAACTGCTCCTTTCCACATACCAGCAGAAATACACAGTAATCTGAACCATCGTACTCACATATATACATAAATCTCTTTCCCCTACGCCCTCTCCTGCCCTTCTCAAGTCAGTAAAACTCTTTTCTCCTGGTGCTTATGCAGCAAGGCTATCTCCCTGGTCCTGTCTTAGTTACTTTTTACTTGCTGCAGGGACAAATACGCAACACTCAAAATGAAGGGAGGAAAGGTTTATTTAGCTCACAGTTACTGGAGGTTTCAGTCCATATTCGGCTGACCCAAGGCTGAGGGGTACAGGGCAGAGAGCATCCAGTTCACAGTGGTGGAACAGCAACAATCACGACAGAGGCAACCGACCAACCAGGGCAGCAGAGAGCAACAGTTTACGTCTGTCTGTCTCTCTTTATATTGCATTCAGGCTCTCTGCCTCAGCCTATCTGCCTTTTGCCACACCCACAATCCCAGAAGGACTCAGACCCACCTATAATCCCATCAGTACTAAAACACGTAATCCCAGTGGATCATGAGTCAAATCTCAAACTCTAGAAGTCCCTGCCCCATGATGCATGAGGCTTTGGGGGAACAACTAGACATAAACCACAACACCCTCCCCATGCTAGTATTTCTTAAGAACACAGATATCCAGCTCTAAAACTATATCTACCACTTGTCAGTCCAGTGGCATTTGACAACCAGAACAGTGATGGCATCTTCTGTGTGGTTCACAATGTTCTAATTCCAGCACAGAGGCTACTTCACTGAATCAGTTTACTGAAATTTTCTGTCACCTTGCTTAGTTGTAAAATGTGGGTAACATCCTCATACACTGTTAGAAGTACTTACAACAGCACCTGTCATGTCACATGAGCATGGTAAACATTAGTCATTACTATTTTACTTACTTGTTTTGGAAAGATAAACATAAAAGTTCATTGACGTCTTTTGCATCATTGAAATCAAAGATCATGACACCCATGGTTCCTATATTTCATATGTTTACAAGTTATCTTTTAGGGAGATTATTAATAACTAATGACCCCTCCCTGGGCTCATATTTTAGTGTCTTATTTACCAGCCTAATATCATTATGCAGATTTTAAGAATATCAAGGGGTTGGGGAGTTAGCTCAGTAGAATAAGCACTTGCCTGGAAAGTACAGGGGCCTGAGTTCAATCCTCAGTTCCAGGAAAAAAAAAATATATATATATACATATATATATATACACATATATATATATGTGTATATATATATATATATATATATATATATATATATAATTCTATTGTTTAAGAAATAGGAAAATTAAGAATGTGAAAAAATGTCACAGTGACAGTCAGAATAAGATGTGGAATAAATCTGTTAAAACAATCATCAAGGGCTGGAGAGATAGCTTGGCAGTCTAAGCACCTGCCTGGAAAGTGCCAGCTACTGCATGCCATGCCAGCCCTGCCCTGGGCCCACCAAAACCAGGCATGGTTGCACATGTCTATAATCTCAGCACTGGGAAGGCTGAGACAGGAGGACCAGTAAGAGTCCAAGTGTAGGGAGACTCTATACCAAATACATAAATAAAATTCTTTAAATTTTGTTTTAAAATACCACCATCAAAATGATATTGAAATTTTTTAGATAATATTCTAACAGTTATACTTCACAAAAGGCAGGAGCTTGTTTGTCTTTTCAATATTTTTTGTGCTATATACAAATTCTTTAGTTTGTAAGTTAGAAATCTAAATTTAAAAAGTAAGTTAATATTGTATTTAATCTTATCCCACATCATCCACATATACTCTTCCTCTTTACATCATTTTTTCTGACTACATTTGATGTTTTGATTGTAGTTCTTGCCAAATCAAACACACAGGAAGTCCTTCAAAACAACACAGGACACACATTTCTGCCAGATGCACAATTATAATTACAGCAAAGAGGCAGAAGGCCTTGTGCTGGCGTTCTGCTGGGTAGCTTGTATCTCCACATGCGTCACTGGCACCCAGGCAACACCAGCAACTGGAGAAGAGCGAGGCAGTTCTGTGGTCACAAATCCTGAGCTGCCTCAGCTGTGACTGTGGGGCACAGCACTGTCCAGGTGATCTCATGCATCTTATCATTTGATTCTTATAGGACCCGGTGATACACAAAGTGAGCACTGACACTTACAAGAGGAGGGCCTGGAGACTAACCTCTGAGGATGGCAGAGTGAGCAAGGGATCTCTGCCCAGCTTCTCATCAGCCACTCATCTCCGCAGTCACTCCGTCCCTCATTCACGGGCACCAGGCACCACTCCAAGAACCTGAAAGGCCACAATGAAGCTCACACAGAAACCCATCCCTGTTCTTCTGCAGTATAAATGATAAACAAAAATAGGATAGATACTCAGTGTTAAGGTCTGACTTTTAACACTAGGGGGTATCATCACTATAATCAAGATGCAAGACATTGGCATTACCTCCTTGTGGTCCTTCAAATGTTTTGTTTCTTGAGAGTGTTTATGTCTGTGCTAACACAATATCATCTGTGCCCTACACACACTACAAAGTGTTCTGTAGAGTTAACCACAGGTGCTGTGCTGTGCAGGAGGTCTCTAGAACTCGCACATCTCGGAAAACACATTTTTGTATCTGCTGAGCTGTAATACCTTGTCTCTCCTCCTTCCCAACTCCTCCAGACAACCCGATTCTATTCACTGCTTCTGTAAGTTTAGCTACTTCAGGTCATGCAAATGTGCAACAAAAGTGTTTTGGAGAAAAGAAAAGTAGGATGTCTCGAAAAAAAAACCAAACTGGAAAGTGCATGGCCCGTGGATAAGGATGCATAAGATGGGACTCTCCAAGGAGCCACACTTGATAAGAGACTTCCATCTTTGGAAGGTTTGATTTTTTTTTTAATCCTTAGTCTCTTCCTCATTTCTCCACATATTTTATTTTTATCTGACTCATGTTTTCAGGATCTTATGCTAATGCTTTCATCTAGGAAGGTGAGAGGGAACAGAGAGAGGCCAGTTGCAAGACAGCTAAGCCAGGAAAGAAAGAGTGAGCGGGCTGAGTTACAGGAGCGGCGCAGCAAATGGGCTGGTTGCTCGGAAGGTGAAGGTTTCCAGTGCAAGGGAAGAATCAAAAATGATCCTCAGGTTCTCTGAGCAGACCAATGCAAAAAAGTAGTAATCACAGGCATGAGCAAAACAGAAGATGAGGCATAGCAGGGCAAAGTATGAACTCTGCTTCTACTATGTTTTTGGTGGTGCTAAGTGAAGATTCAGGATGAGAAGGTGAATGTGAATACAGAATTCTCAAGCCCACCTAAGGAGAGTCACCTAGAGAGAAAACAGTCTCAGGCTTCCACAGAGAGCAAAATGGTCAAGCAGTGGCCATGATCCAAACAGATGGCTGACTCTGACAAAATTTCTGCAAACCGCAGTACATGGTTCCAGGGTAAACCCTGAGGGGACCTGACTGACGTTGTCAGATACAAAAGTTACATATCTTTTGTAACATAGGTCTTGCTCTATCTTGGTCTTAACCATCCAGCAGAAAAGTCTAACCATGAGGCATAAAAAGGAAAGCCATATCAATATACTGAGTTGTAAAAGGCTCAAGCAAACAGCTTCTGATAATGCCAGATGAGCTGATAACCCACTACTGTTATGGACTATTGGACTATATATGCTGCTACCTTCTCTGTGCAATGAAAAGATCTGCACTAATGATGTTTAGACAAAAAATCATGTCTGCATCTGTACTCTGAACAACTATGACAAAGACATTATGCAATGTATTATTATAAAAAAATAATAATAACAATAAAAAACATTTCATAAGAGGGAAAAAAAGAATCCTCAAGCTCAGGGAAAAGGCTGCAGTTTGGTATAAAAATTCTGCAGTCATCCTATGCTCAAATTCATAGGAATGAATTGGGATAAGAAGGGAATATGGACTGAAACCTCCAGCAACTGTAAGCTAAAAAAACCTTTTTTTCCGTCACTTTGAGTGTTGGGTATTTGTTCCAGCAACGAGAGGAGAGTAACTAAGACAACAGGCAGGCGTATCTCATTCTTAAAGTCTGTCCTGCTCTTGAATTTTATGATGTCCTTTTTACTAGTTTAAATGTCCCTCACTGGTTTCCCCTTATTACTTCCATCTGCTTGCCGGGCGTGGTGGCACGTGCCTGTAATCCCAGCACTTGGGAGGCTGAGACAGGAGGATCGGTGCGAGTTCGAGACCAGCCTGGGCTACAAAAGTGAGCTCAAGGCCAGCCTGAACTGCATAGCGAGACCCTGTCTCAAAAAGACAAAAAAAAAAAAAAAAAAAAAAAAAAAAAAAAAAAAAAAAAAAAAAAAAAAAAAAAAAGGAAGCTTTCAAGGATTGCACCCATGACACTGTCATGTGGAGAAATAAGGAAGAGATCAAGAATAAAGCAGAAGCAGATGAAGTAATAAGGGGAAACCAGTGAGGGACATTTAAACTAGTAAAAAGGACATCATAAAATTCAAGAGCAAGACAGACCTTAAGGATGAGATACGCCTGCCTGGTGTCTTAGTTACTCTTCTGTTGCTGGGACAAATACCCGACACTCAAAATGACAGAAGAAAAGGTTTATTTAACTCAGTTACTGGAGGTTTTAGTCCGTATTCAGCTGGCTCCAAGGGAGAGTGACACATGGCAGACGGCAGCCTTTCATGGTGGCAGCTAAGAACAAGAGCACAGGGAGAGCTAGCAGCAGCTCAAGCAGCTAACTTTTCTTCCTTCCTTACATTGAAATGCAAATCACCTGCCACAGGTAAGGTGCAGCACTCATTCTCACAGTAATCAATTACAAATTCCAGAAGCCACCCCATGACTGCATAAGGCTTTGGGAGGACACCTAGACACAAACCATTACAGCTGGCAAGCACAAGGTCCTGAGTTCAATCCCTGGTACCACAAAAAAAAAAGAATGAGATAAATATAAATATTAACTGGTTTAACCTACTGAGTTTAATAAAAACTAAATGCAAGCCATTGACTTTGCAAAATAAAGTTACTTTTCAAGAATAATTTCAAAGGCTGAGGAGGTAGCTTAGTGGCATAGTGCTGGCCTGGCAAGTGCAAGGTCATGAGTTAGATTCCCAGTACAAAAACAAAACAAAAAAGGGGGAGGGGATAATTTTAGTCCTAACAGTGGGTTTATGCAACTGGAGAGGAAGGACGTGTACAGAGCAGAAACTTCCCTCAGTAGGGCCATCCTGAACAGTCCTCTAAATCCTTGAACTACTCACACTGTTCCTTCCCATGATATTCACCCCTCTTTTCTGTTCTTGGAATAAATCTCTCCGTGGAGGTGGCAGGAGGTGAGCATACTTTGGGTTTATGAGACCCATTCTTACAAGACATCTCTGCCAATTTCTATCTCTGTAGACCTCAGGTCCTAATTACCTTCCTGGAATTTACAATTCCTTTTTCTTTTCTTTTCTTTCATAATATTTTTTTCTTTTCCCTTCCACTACCCTTAGCTTCCCTCCCCTGCTTTTCTTTTCTCTTTTTTTAATGTAAAATTTGGCACAGCGCCTCACTATGCCAGCTTTCTTTTCTTTTTTCTTTTCTTTTCTGTACCAGAATTCAAACTGAGGACCTTGTGCTTACCAGGCAGGCACTGTGCCACTGAGCTATGGAGCATGCCGATTTAGTATTTCACTGTATGTTGTCCCTGAAATGTTTTTAAGACACAGAAATCTTAGAACAAGTCACAGTCAACTCACCTTATATAGAAGGATCATAAAAATACGAAGCTGGCCCCTGCTGAGCCACTCTTTACTCTCTGGCACTCAGCAGTCTACACACTGAGGTCACACAGACCCTGCTGGCAAAGTCTCTGCAGCTCCTGCTTCTCCACTCCAGGCTGTGCTACTGCCTCATTCACTTTCACCTGTGGTGGGAGCTGTGCAGCCCGCATCCTGGTGGACCTATGTGTCACTGTTATGGCTGTGTCTAGGTGCCCCCCTAAAGCCTCAAGCTGGCTTAAGTGGGGCTTTTCAGAGATGGTTGCATCTAGCGTATGTGATGCTGGGATCGATTCATGGTGTGATGCTAGGATGAAGGCTGTCACACTCTGGGCGCAAGTGCTCCTGCCCCAAGGGTGGGTAGTCTGGACAAGATATAAGAGACAAAAGGTGAGGGTTCTTTGCTTGCTGTTCGCCACCTTCCACTCACCATGAACTGCTCCTCCTCTTTCATGCTCCTCTGCCAGCCAGCCTGCCTTAGAATCAGCTGACAATGGATTGAAACCTCTACAGACTGTGAGCCAAATAAACCTCTCCTCCTTCAACTCTGGGTGTTGGGTACTTCCATCCCAGCAATAAGAAAAGTAACTGAAATAGTCACGTATCTTCTCTATCTACCCTGTCTTTTAAAAATACAAATTTAGCATTACTCATCCTCCTTTCCTCATAGGACATGGATTTCCCTGGCTGCACTAAGCACCCAAACCATTACTGAGCATGCGGCAGACTGTGGCACAGACCTGCCTCCTCCCTGCTAAAAGGTTAGATTCCTCATTTCCTCCTGTCACTCAAGATTGGTCAGCGGTCCCCCGCCCACATCCCCTTCCACATCCCATCTCTGCTGCTTGCTATCCTGAACTCAGTGTGCCATGCCATCTGCTCACAAGACACTGGGCAAGCCACGCACCCTCAAAGTCTGTAGGCACCGGTGGCCACCTTTCCTCCTTCTTCTGACCAACAGATTATGGTTCTTTTCTTAAGCAGGCTCATTTTGGGCACTGTCACATGGTTACTCACTTCTGGTGCCATTTATCACTGTGTCATGTGCTGCCTACAAGTTTTCCTCGTTGACTCCTTGAAGTTGTATCACCTGCTTGAAGCCACACTGAGCATCATAATATCACTTTCTATTCTCAGCACTCATTACAAAATGGATGGCTTGAAATATAACTGCAAAGTCAAAGGGCCAGCAAGATAGCTCAGCAGACTAAGCACCTGCTTAGGTGAGAACAGATCCCCAGCACTACATGCTGCCCCCCCACACACATCGCCAGGTGCACTGAGCAGGTCACCAAGACTGTGTGGTCGCGCACCTGTAATCCCAGTGCTGGGGAGGCTGAAAATAAGAGGATCACTAGGAGTTGGAGCTGTGTAGTGAGACCCTGTACCAAACACACAAATTCAAACCAACAAAATTTGTCTCTCTGAATAAGCTTTGATAGAAGAATATCTAGTTATTTTTTGGTTTTTTGTTTGTTCTGTATTTTAGGGAAGGGTCTGCAGGGTGTTCAGGGTCTCACTACTAGATTGGACTCATAGTGATCTACCTGTTTACAGCCTCCCAAGAGCTGGGATTATAGGTGCATGCCACCACATTCAGTCTCAGTGCACCCTGGGGGCAGGGCTAGCATGGCAGGCCTGGGGATCAAACCCCCGCCCCTATGTCTGTTTGCAGGTGCTTTAATCCACTAAACTATTTGACTAACCCAAATGTCTACTTTTTAATACAAAAGCTTCATAAAATATATGTGCCTCTGGGCACAATGACTTTAAGTTGTTTCCACAGAGATATTCATATGTATTTCTATAAAACAGTGCAGCTTTTAAAATTCATGTGTATTTCCAGAAAATCCAATACATTTCTATAACATTTGTGGACTACTTTTGAGCATTTTTGGACTGTTTTTCACTCATGCACACACGTCTTAGAAGGAATAAGGGAAAGGAGAATGGCCAATAAGAGAAGTGTCATGCACCAAAGCAAACTCATCGTATTTCATTGTTCAGTGATCAGAAATCAGTTTTTAAAG
>PVKN010038804.1:0-10992 GCA_004027915.1 Capromys pilorides | reverse complement strand
ACTTGCCTGGCAAGTGCAAGGTCATGAGTTCAATCCCCAGTACTGCAAAAAAAATTAACAGGAATTTAGCAGTGGTTGTTGTGCTACATAATGTTATCTTCAAATTAGTTGATTAGGTTTGCCAATACAAACATACAAAACTAGTTTTAAAAAATCAAACCAAAACAACAAAAAAGTTATAAGAAATTGAAAAGAAAAAACTGAGCTGTTCCTCTCAAAAGACCAGCAGAAATCAGCAGTACAATTATCGAAATTATCCTGCATGTATACATAAATATATCTTTTTCCCTTCATTGTTTTGCCCTTTTCCTCATTTTTTAAAATTTTCTTGTTAAGTTTCACTAATGCCACCTAAGTGAAACCTCCCTATGTACATCAAATATCTGTTCTGTCATTTGTTAGATCAGACTAAATCACAAGAGTCCGCCTTTCTCGTTGGAAATTCAGAACATGACCTGAACAGCCCACCTTGCCTCCAACTCCCTCCAAGAGAGTGTTCTTTCATGAAGCAAAAAATGGTTTCAGGAGAGAAGACAGAACATCGAGTCTGGAAATGACAAGTTATTAAGATGCTCGGATGAATAGTGGTTGCATCTTGGTGAGTTCAGCCAGTTCTTTTATTATGTGTATTATAAAGGGGTTTCCAATAAATTATTCCCTATAAAGCATCTTTCCTTTGCAGAAAGGGCAGCAGGTTGGAATGGGTCCACGTACATAATCATATATAGTCCCATGCCAACAGCAAGAGAGTCGAAGTCTAATTGGTGCCTTGACCAGGCCTTGAGCAAAAGCTTGTTTAAATGCAATCAATATTCACAAGGTAAGATGACAAAGGTTGCACAGAGCAGAACTAGGAAAGATATAGATTTCCACTTACAAGTCAGCATGGAGCTAATAATTTACCCCAAATCGACCAATGGCAAGGTAGAGGGTGACTCCATGAACACTTGGGCTTTTCTCCTGGCCCTAAAGGACATTCAGAGTGAAGACTCTTGGGTCTCTCTTGGGTACTTACCTAAGGGAAGAGTGGAAGAGGAACAAGACCTCAGAGAGAGAAATGTAGCAGAGGCTGAACAGGTGTCATCAATTAACATAGGCCCAGTGAGGAAACAGTCTGCCAATGCTAAAACAACGGAAAACTTTTTCCATTGTTTTTCTAAAGTGCATGTTCAGGATTTCTCTATTTCCTGCTTACCCTTGCAAATAGCCAACAGTGAGATCTCTGGGGCTTTTCCAACTCCCCAGTATCTTCCCAAGATTGAGATGACACAGCAGATGCCCTTTGCTATGTGGTTTAGGATTAAGGAGACCTAAATTCCTATCTCAATTCCACCACTACCAAGGGAAATCCCTACCCTAGTCCTCGAGGACAAAATCTTTCCCCCGGTGTAAAGGGAAGATAGTGCCCTCACGGGCATTATCTCTAAGATAGTCTGAGAATCTATTAACTTTTCTTTAAAAATTTTAAATGGATGTAACTCAATAAGTATTTTTTAAAAGATTCCAAGTTCAAGTCCAACCTGGGCAACTTAACAACTTAAACAAAATCCTATCTAAAAAGGGCTAGTGGTATAGCTCAGCATGAAGCCATGCTGGGTTCAATACCCAGTACTGCCAAAAAAGAAAAATAAATAAGTACCAATTACACATGCTCTTCTTGTTTTAAAAACCTAGAAATCTAAAGCAAAAACAAAGACACAGAATGTTTCCTCAACAAAAATACTTTTAAATACAAGCCATCTGACTAGCCCAGCCACAGATCGATGCCCAAACATTCGTTTCAAAGAAGAAGTTGAGTGAATGAAGAGGTAAGCTTCTCACAAAAGCAAACAGAATCTCAGTCCTGGCATTTGACAAGCTGTGGTCTCTACTGGATAATTTTTAAAAAATGTTCAAGCTGTTACAAGGAAGAGCAAAGTTGAAACTCTGACACCCATTTTTAACGAGCCAAAGACAAAAATAGAATTGCTTAGACATCTGACTGGTTGGATGGTTAAAAAGACTTTCAATGAATACAAGTGAAATTAATGAATTTCATAACTCAGATATGCAAACTGATAAAGACTGATTTTAAAGATAACCAAGGATGTCAGAATCTTCAATCAAGCGCTGAGATTGTTTTGTACTATTTTGGTCTATATTATGGTTTGTGTCTAGATATCCCCCCAACAAAAGTCTCATGCATTCATAGGACTTTTTCAGAGGTGGCTGAGTCTAGAGTGTGTGATTGACTCATTGGGCAATGCTATGATTAAAGATGCTCTGTAAAGGGTGGGTGATTTCTGAATCAGTCCACAGATTGGATTGGCACTGCCCTAATCCCAGTACACTGTACACAAGATAAGGGACAGGAAGAGGCTTATCTCCCCACTGAGTTCTTGTCACTTTTGCTGTTTTCTACCACCATGAACAGTTGTCCTTGTGTCATGCCACCCTGCCTTGGATCCAGCTGATTATGGACTGAAACCTCCACAAACTAGTCATTAGAGAAAAGTATTTCTGTATAGTGAAACACCATGCTATGTAATAAAATACTTCCAGCATCTTCTCTACGGTGAACACATCAAGGAGATATAAGGTCACTTCCTTCTCCCAACAATCCATAAGGCCCTTAGAATTTCACTGGGAATAAATGTAGTCCCAGGGTCAAACCAGTGAGGAAGATATCAAAGAAGAAAGAAAGCAATTTCCTAGGCTTCTAGGCCAGGGGTCCCCAAAAGTTGCTACCAAGGATCACAAGATATGAAATAAGACAAAGAAAATGTTTCTCTAGGGACAATGACCAAACACTTCTTATCGTGATCAAAATCTGGGGATAGAAAGACTTGAAAATTCAGCTTCAATGTCAAAGCCATGACAGTCAAGAAAAGACAAAAGGCAGCTAAAGAAGAAAGACAGAGGGCCAGCAAGATAGCTCAGCAGACTAAGTGCCTGCTTAGGCAAGCATAGGACCAGGTACCACATGCCATGCCAGCCTCACTGCCAGGCATGCTGCCTGGGCCACAGAGACCAGGCATGGTGGTGCGCACTTGCAATCCCAGCACTGGAGAGGCTGAAACAGGAGGATTACAAGTTGGAACCGCATAGTGAGACTCTGTACCAAGCACATTTTGAAAAGCAGACACACAACACCTGAAATTTCAATGCAACATGTGATTATGGCTACAAAGGACATCATCGCGAAATCAGTAAAACTTGAAGCTGGTGGCAGTGTGGCAGCCTGGCACCAGTGTGGACGTTGCAGTGTCATTGATTCTGCAGAGAATGTGCTCATTTAGCCAAAGTCACACTAATTGCTCCAGTCTCATTGCATTTCCACTTCTGAAGTTGTCCCCAGCCCTCAACACAGCCTGTTCAGACTGTCTCTTGACTTGGTCTGTTCTGTCTTTTCTCCACTAGGGCACTGAGGAGGAGTCCTGGGTCTCATGCCTGCTAGGCAAGCCCTCTGCCACTGACCTACATCCCCAGGCCCTCAACCTGTCCTTTCCATTGCAGAAAGACAGAAGAGGCAGGTATTTGTAGAGCCAGTGTACTTCTGTAATCCCAGCACTTGGGAGGCTGAGGCAGGAGGATCAGTGCGAGTTGGAAACCAGCTTGGGCTACAAAAGTGAGCTCAAAGCCATCCTGAACTGCATAGAGAGACCTTGTCTCAAAAAAGACAAAAATAGATAGATAGATAGATAGATAGATAGATAGATAGATAGATAGATAAATGACATTTGTAGAGCCAGAACTTGACATTATCTCTATGGTACAACAGAAGGATACCAGCTCGAGCTGCAGCCACTAGAAATCCAGTGTGAGGGGCTTGGAGGGTGGCCTTCTTGTAGTCCCTTCCATGGAGAAGACACCTGAGAAAGAACTAAAAGAGCTAATTTCAGGGTGCTAACCAGCTCAGAGAAGGAGAAGACACTGTGAACAGAGCCACCTGTTCATCCAACTGGTGATCACTGCTTGGCTCTGGCTTCTGTCCCATGCAGTCAAGAGCTCGGGCTTGCTTTAGAATCAGGTAAGACTCCTTCTCCGCAATCAAGCCACAATCCCTTCTCACGCACAGGCATTTCTGCATTCAACAGAGTCCGCCCACTTTCCCCAGGTTGGTGTGCAGGCTCTGCATAACTCTAGGAACCCACAGACCATAGCTCTCAGCCATGGAGAAAGACTCAAATATGCAGCTGTCAAACTGTGTGACTCATGATCCAAAGGCCCTGAAAGACAAGACAGAGAGAAGTTTCTCAGGCCAGGTAAGTCTGAGTCAGTATCTCAAAGGCCAGCTAATTTCTCCTCTCACTCTTGGTCAGACTGTGCTCTCCAGCCTAGGCTGTGGGTTGGCAGAGTGTTGTGTGTGGCTGAAAATAGGTGCGGTTGCACAGTCAAGGCAGTTTTCCTTCCTGTGTAGCATTTGTGGTCCAGAATTCCACATGCCCCCTCCCTTCCATGATGTGTGCTCTGGCTTTGTAGATCAGTCAAAGCTGTCAGCCAACTGATAGTCAGAGTATTCTGGGCTCTCTGCACAGGAAAACAAGAAGCCATGGTGGATACCTGCCATCAGCTCCTAGAAGGAGTATCTGTTGCTGGGGTCAAATATGTGACTTATAAAACTTAAATGAGAAAAGGGCTGTTTGGGCTGATGGTTTCCAGGGACTCAGTACATGGTTGCCTGAGTTCATGACAGAAAGAAACTGCTGACTGCATGGCAGGCTAAAAGCAAAGACCTGGAAAGGGCCAGAGGAGAGATGTGCTTTCGTGAGTCACATCCCAGTCGCCTGCTTCCTCCAGCCAGGCCGACCCCTAAGAGTGTGTTCCCTGTGAACTTACCGATGCCCGAATCCACTGATACAGTCAGGGTCATCATGATCTGTTTGGGTCTTCAAATCGCATCAGCTGTCAACCAAGCCCTCAATACAATCAGGCTTTGGGGTACATTTTGGATCCCAGTCATGACAGTATCAGACCCTTGAATTTGGTCTTGACTCTCAACACTGGCCTTGGTATCCACAGTACAGATCCCTGTGGTTATCAGTGATGATTTTTATGAAGGAAGCATTGTGATAGACCATGAGTCTAAAATCATTATCACCAGACTGAAACCAAGGATCTGGGATCCACACTCCCTCCAAAGGCTCTGAGAGAGGACCTGTCCTTCCCTTCTTCCAACTTCTGATCACAGCTGGAAGTCCTTGCATTTAGCTCCATTAGTCCAGTCTGTAAGGCCAGCATCTTCATATCTGTCCTCGCACACAAACTTCTGGTTGTGACAAATCCCCCTGAATGTAACAAATCCCCTTTGCCTCCCTCCTCTTAAGGAAGATCTGAGTGACCATCTGTAGAGCCCACCTGGACAGTACAGGTAAGTCCCACCTCAAAGTCCTTAACTGAATCATATCTGCAAAAACCCTTTCTCCAAATAAAGTAAAACTTGGAGGTTTCATGGCCAAGGACTTGATGGAGGTGAAGGGTACTGCTCAGCCCAAAACAAAGGCCGGGAGTAAGCACTTATCCCCTGAACCCCAAAGCAGACATGTTTGCCCCTGCACAGTAGCCAGTTTACCCATATACCTTCCATCTTGGACATAAGCAAATCTGGAAGCAAGAAGAAGTAGGAAGAAAGAAACTGGCTGTGGCCCACGGTGCTGTTGTTCTCCCCACAAAATACAGAGTCTCCCAGGCTGACATGGTAAATGCAGGACAGACAGCAGCTCTGTCCTGAGAGAAGTCTGTAGTCGACTCCTATGTGAAGAGTCTAACCTAGTTTCCTAAGCCTCAGAGAGACATGGGGTCAAACAGGTCCCTGAGTGATGGAAGTCGGAGCCTGGAAGGGCCCATGTCCATGGACGATGTAACACAGAGTATATTCCATATTACCATAGAATATTATGTCTAATATGTATTAAATGATTTGTTTTCCCATCTTGCCATGCACTGGATAAAAATTGCCAGTGATGTATGTTTAGGAACAACTGAACCAATGATTCCCCCTGGTGTCTCCCAGGGAAGCACTGCAGTCCTCCCAAGCACTCACTTGGCAAGATCAAGACTGCGTATGACCAAGTTCTGCATGGCTGTTGACAATCGCTGCCCACTCATCAATAAGGGTGCATTAGCTGCCCAGTCAGCAGCAGGGAGATTTGTATCATTTCCACTGAAGCCCACTACAAACCTCACCTTCTCTTCCTCTCCTGTAACCTCCTAGGAGGATCAGCAAGGGCTGTGCAGACCCCTGCTGCTCCTGGCTGAGACTCTCCAGGGAAACTGCCAGATCAAGCCTTTGTCATGCAGAAGACACAGCCCTGACTGCCACAGCCAAAGCCACTTGATGACTCTACAAACAGGACAGCCACCTCTGGAGCTCCCTGCTTAGCTGGTGCAGATACTGGAGTCGAAATTCCCTTGTCTCCTGTCTGCAGCATTCCCCAAAGCTCCTGGCCTGTGCTCTAGTCTCTGTACCCTATGGCTTAAAACTATCAGGTGGCTATTCACCAGAACTCCAGATCTTTTGCAGTCTGGCCCCAGCCCCTCAGTGCCTGCCACTCTCAGCCCCACATCCTGTATTCCAACCATGCAGAACTGACTCCCCTCCCCAAGACACTTGCCACTTGTGGGTCTCATGGCCTTTGCACCTGTGGTTCCACCTGTGCCTCCCTTGCCACTGATCCAACCTACAAGACCAAGTCCAAACAGCACCTCGTCCCAGCTGTCTCCTTGTGTTCTAGTTGCCCACTATCCATGCTTCCAGCATGACCCTCAGCACACCTCCTTACACATCCACCCTGCTGCTTTACCAATTCACTCTTTGTCAACACCCGAGCTCCTCAAGGACAGGTTGTGTCTTATGCCTTTCATTTCTATAGAAACAAGGTACAGTGCAAATCCAGTTAACAAGCACTTGGGAATGAACTGGCCTTCAATGAATGAATACTTTCCCACTTAGAAAGGCTTCTCTGCCTAGCCACCAGTGCAGCTACAGATAGCACTTATGCTACTGTTCTTGATCTTAAAGTCACTTTCAGATTGCAGTGGTGTTTAGAGGACCCTGATCATTCCTCTAATCAATAAATGCCACATCAACTTGACCCAGCCATGTGCTGATCTCGCTGGTACAGGGAATTCAAAAGCAAGATGTTGCCAGTGAAAGCTTTCTATCTTTGGGCTCACATAATCAGAACAGTGAAAGAAAAGTACTGGGAAAATCGCTCTTAAAAGGTAAGAGCTGTGCCCTGAAATGTTCAAGTTCTAATAGAGCAGTGAGTTACAATCAGTTCAGTGAAACATGACTAAGATTTTGACATAAATAGAATTGAGTGCAATGAAATAGGAGGAGGCCAAACAGTAGAGCATGACACCTTATAGAATAGAAAATCAATGGCATGCACTGGAGGTTTAAGAGTAAGTACTGTATGAGCATTTCAAGTAATGGCATCTTATGTGTTTTTCACATTCCAAAGCCATTGCCCTAGGTCAGCAAGGAATAAGACAATGAGAGAGTTGGCTACTGTCTCTTATATAAGAAATTTGCCGCCAATAAGAACACAGAAGAAGAAAGCGATGGGGAAGAGAACAAAATAGCAAGTGATCTATGATCAAAGGTTAGGAAAAGTTCCCCTGTGATGGGTTTTCAAAGACATTTTAAGAATGAGATGCCTAGTGTTTAATTTGAAGTTGAAATAGGAAAGATCTCAGAAGTCTGTTAAATCACATTCCTCCCTTCTCTGAAAAAAATACATGCCAAAGCCCATCCTGCAAATACCAGGGAACCCCTATATCTAAGTAACCCTGACAATGACTTGGGCCAGGCCCTATTAATGCAGAACAGAGGACAAGACAGACTCAAGGTAATCCAGCCACTGCTTCAAGGAAAGACCCACAGCCAAAGAGAAGCTTACAGTTCCAGCCTCTAGGAATTTCAAAAAATCTTAGCAAACACTTTGTGTCATCGCAAGAGGCTGATGGAGGCCTCAAGGGACAAAGGAATCCAGCCAATGGCCTAGGCTTTCGTGGATGTTTACAGGGCCTGCAGGCCAAGAGAACCACAACAAGGTACCAGGAACAGAAAGCAAAGAAGTGTGTCACCTAGTCCAGCTAGGTACTCCTCCTTCTCCCCATCTCCTCCCCGAGAAGCCAAGCAGACACCACCATACTCATGCGCACATGGAGGTGCTGCTGCTCCCTGCAGCTGCCAGGACCCTGTCAAGTGGAGTGCTGAGGTCACAGAAAACAAGTCTGATAGGAAAGTCCTCTAATGCCTCGGTGGCCAGTCTCTGGGCCTGCCCTGAGTCATCTCATCTTCTGACCTAACAGACACAAATGTTCCATAGTCCATTCTGGTCACACTCACCAATACTCAATCCATAGCTCCTTTTACAGTGATGTGCCCTATGGTGAAAGCGCATGCAAGAAATGGATGCAGAACAAAGCATCCAGGAGACTCCGCCATCCCAGGCAGGGCTTGGGATGCTCTAGTTGCAAAAAGACAGTCTACGGTCCCAGGAATAATCAGAGTCACCGACAGCCAGCGAGTTTCTCTAGCTGAGCCTGGAGGAACTGCGGGCATTATGCACTTCCTGTCCAGCTGCCTCATGGTTTCCAAAGCACAATTGCTCCTGGCTAATCCAATACCAAGGGCTGTGTTTCCTGTCTAGCTCCAAACAACAGAAAAAAAAATATGTGATTTCCAGCAGATTGTTCATGATAAGGAAGTTCTGCCAGAACAAAACAATTCAATGTTCTTGAGGGTATAATAGTGTTTTTGTTATTTTCACCCAATCACTAGTCTTGTGGGACTTTCTCCTTGGTCCAGATTTTTGGAAATCATGATATTGATTGATATTCAGCTTTGTGTGACAGAAAGAGAATGGAAACTGGATAAGGTGGGTAGGACTCAGAACCTGGCTCTATCATTAATCAGCTGTTACTTTTGCAGCTGATCTGACCTTAACCTTAATGCAAAAGTACGCACTGGACTTTGTGAGACTGGAATGGAACAGTGCATTAAAAGTTCCCTGCATAAAATCTGACTGCCCTCTCTGAAAAGAGAGTAGGCATTTAACCCACTGATAAACAGACATTGGGATAACTTCAAGAGAGAAGGGGAACATTAAAAACTACATAGAAACCTAGCATAACGTGAATTGTACAGCCTGGGTCAACTAGAGTCAAGTGCCACAAGCTTCCAACCTCAGCCTTTAGTTTTCCAGGCTACAAAAAGAAGATAATAATACACACATTATTGGGTTACTGAAAGCATTAGTGCTAATCTACATAAATCGCCCAGAACAGAGTAGACATTCAGTAAGCAGCATTATTTTTATGGCTTTGAGCCCAAAGTTCATTTCCTCCCTGGTGTGCCCCTTCTGACATCATAAATAAGGGGGAACGCGTGCTTCCCACTGCTTTACCTCCAAGTAGAACCAATTAACATCTAAAGAGGAAGGAACAGCCACACGATGGTGAGAGTCAGTCTGAATCATTTCTCCACTCCAGCTGATGAATATAAATGATTTGAAAATTAAAAAGCCATTAGGCTATTAAAAATAGCTTCTAAGAACAATCTGAATATAAATGGTAATACAGGCCATCTGAAAAGTCAGTAACCAGATATAATGGTCAATTTCTCTGATATTATTGTCTAATTAAGCACTTTGGCTTTAGTCAAAATTGCATTTAACTGAATCAGTATCATCTAAAAGTGATGTAGAGCTGATTTCTTTCAAGCTAAGGAGAAAAGAAATAAAACTTTAGTACAAAGGAGAACTGATTCTGATTTATGTTTGGTGCACAGAAGGCTGGATTTCCAAAGCTCAATTCAAGAGCTTCGGAGAAGCCCAGCAAGTGAGCCAGTGTTCGGGGCTTGGTGGTCCAGCTCGGGTGCCATCGTTGGCCAGTGTGTGTGTGCCTGGGCACTGCAGAAGCTCCTGTGCCATGGAAGCAAGAGGCTCTGAGTGCTTCATTCTCCGATCAGTGACTCTCAGGCTTTGGGGAGCTTTGAAAATCCCCAGTGCCCCAACTGCTTCCCAGGCCCATCTATTCAGAGTTGCTTGGAATGAGCCACAAGCATTAGGGCTTTGCAATGCTCCCTGGGGGGTGTGCATGAAAGGTTGAGAGCTGCTGCTCGGGATGGTTCCCCCTGCACCTGCGGATGGCCTGCAGGTAGTCAAACAACTCTATAACAACTGGGCCTCACAGATTTGGACCTCAGTACTTTTACTGTACCCAGCAGGCTCCCTCTACATCTGCACTGATCCCTAAAGGACCCTAGGGGAACAGGGAAGGGAAGCAGAGAAGATGGGCTGCTTCCAGAAACCACAACCTGGCCCTGAACCCATGGCATGACCAGTGATGGGGGAGGGCACAGCAGCTCCACCATGGCCCCAGATGAGCCTCTCCTGACACTCACACCTTGGGCAGCTGCGCTTTCTCAGGCTTGTCTGTGTGGCCAACAGCACAAGGCAGACCTCAAGCTGTGCCCCTTGCAAGATCTTAAGAGACATGATGTGGCCTGTGCCCTGCTCTCCTTTGGATCAGTCACTTGACAAAGCCAGTGTCGTGTCATGAAGGCACTCCATAGGGGCACACACTGCTAGGTACCCAGGCCTCTGTCCCGCAGACAGTAGGGGCTGAGGCCTCCAGCTAACACAGGTCCTAACCCAAAATCTGAAGTGCTCTAGAATCTCAAACTTTCTGAGCATCTGCATGACCCCACAATGGCAATTTCAGGCTGGGGATATAGCTCAGCAGTATAAGCATTGCCTATCAAGTGCAAAGTCCCAAGTTCAATTCCTTGTATTGCAAAAAAAGAAAAGAAAAAAGAAAAAAAATCAGGAACATAATGGAAGTTTCTACTTTGAGTAGTGATGAGTCACTGTCTAATCTCAGGAATACTAAAAATACAACATAAAATACCTTCTGACTGTGTGTATAGGGTCATAGGTAACCAAAATGAACTATGCACTTAGACTCAAGCCCATGCTCGAGATACCCCAGTGTGCTTGCTTG
>PVKN010038803.1:0-11007 GCA_004027915.1 Capromys pilorides | reverse complement strand
CAGAGACATTCATCATGTCATTGTTACAACAGAAAATTATTGCCAACACAATGGTCTGCTAATGGAAAATCATTAGATAAATTGTTACATCCATATTTTTAAGCATGTTTGTGTTTGAAAAACAATACGATGATACCCAAAGCTGAACGCAGTATTTCCAACTATTAATGGTTAATACCTCTGTATCACTAACAAAAGGATACTATTTTATGCTTCTTTGCAGTTTTATTCCTGAATTTTCTAAAATGAAAATTACGATCATGGCAAAAGTCTTTTAGTTTTCCTTATGTCAGGCTAAATAAAAGGGTGTCTGCCTTAGCAGCTATTTAATTGTTACAGACGTGCTTCCCCTTGTGTGTACTTTGTATGCCACATATGTCATAGGAGATAATTCTTTCAGCCTTCACTGTGCCGTGGCTGAGTTACCCACAGGTGCATGGTTTAAAGCCACATGGGTGTGGTGCTGTGTGTTGGGTGGTGGCCTGTAGAATCTGCCTAAGTGGTATAGGGCTTTGTCCCAGGGTTTTTTCCCTCGTTCCTCTTGTAAAAGATAGATCAGATGAAATCTTCTACATTCTTAGGAATTCCAGGTTTTACAGGAAGTCTGACGCAGCTACTGGCTTGGTGAGCTCTTTGCACACTAAGGCATTTTTCTATTGTTTAGATTTTTTATTACTAGACCTTATATCTCAGAAATACTTTGTCCACCTTGGATTTTCTTTTTCTTTCTTTTTTTTTCCCCCACTTCAGATTTTCTAATTCCCCTCTACTTTTTTTGTGGTGGGGTGGTGGTACCGGGGATCAAATTCAGGCCCTTGTACTTGTCAGGCAGGCTGAGCTATCTCCCCAGCACCTTCTCTGCTTTTTTTGGTCCTGCCTTCTCTGTAAACTTTCCTAAACAATTTAGCTTCATAGTAAGTGCAAGAGACTTACATGATGAATATGTGTAGCATCCCCAGGTAGTTTTAGAGTGACACTGCACTACTCTTTGTTCCAGGGGAGGGAGATTACCAGGACTCAAACTCATTATCTCACATCTTGTCAGGCAGGTGCCGTCCTGCTGAGTTATATACCCAGTGGAGAATTCACTTTCAACCGTAACCGTATAGGCATTAAAGACCAAAATGAAATTATTGTCCTAAGTAATTTAGGTCTCTCTCTCTCTCTCTCTCTCTCTCTCTCTCTCTCTCTCTCTCTCTCTCTCTTTCTTTCATATTGGAAGATTGAACCCAGGTCCTTCACACTGAGTGTAACCCCTTTAAAATTTTTATTTTTAATTTTATATTTTTTTGCATATGTGACAGGATCTCACTAAGTGAAGTTGTCCAGGCTAGGCTCAACTTTGCAGTCCTTCTTCCTCAGCCTCTACAGTACTAAGATTATAGGTGTGCATTACCACACCCAGCTGAAATTGTTACACTCCAGCATTATTTTCTTTTTCTTTTTTTTTTTTGTCTTTTTGAGACAGGGTCTTGCTGTGCAGTTCAGGCTGGCCTGGAGCTCACTTTTGTAGCCCAGGCTGGTCTCGAACTTGCGCTGATCCTCCTGCCTCAGCCTCCCAAGTACTGGGATTATAGGTGTACACCACCACACTCAGCCTCCAGCATTATTTTCAAGAGACTTATTCTATATTAGATTTATTTGGTTATTTCCATACTTTTTGACATCGTTTGATAGGACTTAGAGAATGTTTAACTAGCCAAAGTTTGCATCTGTATAAATGTGTATTTACACATTGAAGCTTCGCAGATGCCTTTCAGCTGTAAGACAGTAATCTGCTTCATCTTTCTGCAGGAGTTCATCTTTACTATGTTGGAGGAGAGGTATATGCCGAATGCCTCAGTGACAGCAGCATCTTTGTGCAAAGTCGGAACTGCAACTACCATCATGGATTTCATCCCACTACTGTTTGCAAAATCCCTAGTGGCTGTAGTTTAAAAATTTTTAACAACCAAGAATTTGCTCAGTTATTGGCACAGTCTGTAAACCATGGTTTCGAAACAGTCTATGAACTCACAAAAATGTGCACCATACGCATGAGCTTTGTGAAGGTGAGTGAACATAGACTGGTCTTGTGTGGATTTAACGCATTTTGCTGTGTTTCCTCATTTAAATAACTCTATCCTGTTGGTGTTGTAGCCATTGATCTTTAAATTTTAACAGGGATGTCAATTAATAAGAGAAGATCATTGAAACGTAGAAGTGCTTATGCCAAGAGTCCATAGCAGTAGCCGTTAGTAACCATTTCCTGGTTCAAATAGCACTGTTTTAGCTACAGTGATGCTATTACAGTATAGTATGTGTTTAACCTGTGCTTTTAGTAAGTGATTATACTAGATCAGTCGTATCAGTATGTCTTCCTTTTCATTCTTTGTGGTAGTACTCGAATGATGGTGACACTTGTTGCTTTCGATTTCAGCAATAAGCACGTGATCTCTTCATAAAAATGAAAGCTCATAGCATTGAAAATTGGGGCTGGGGAGATAGCTTAGTAGAATAAGTGCTTGTCTAGCAGACACAAGGGCCTGAGTCCAATCCCTGGCTCTGAAAAAAAAACAAAAAAAAAAAACTAAACTAAACTAAAAAAAAAATTGAAGATTATTTTTGTTTGGTTAGTAAACTGAAGCTTTTAATATAATTCGGAAGTTAGTCGAATGTTGCCTAAAGATATAGATGCCTTATACTCTCCAAGAGTAAATTGTAAGGTTTAGGGGTGGAGAAGGTTATTATCACTGATAGTAATGGATTTTTTTTGCCATCTTTGTGTCTGAGATATAAAGGGTTTTAAGATGGCATTGAAAAGTTAAAATTTTTAAAGTACTTGATTAGATTTCATGAGGTGGTGACTTCTAATAACTTGTCTCTGAATACTCATAGATAAATTACCATCCTGTGTTACTGAGAAGCATAAGTAATTATACACTTGGGTGAAGCAATCACCTTTTATGTTCTGTCTTCAGAAGCTCACCTAACTTGTTATTAAACCTGTTTGGTAATGTATTTATTAGTGAAGATAATTTTGGAGCCTTTGTTAATTATCCTCTACATCAAAAGTATCTTTCTCTGACTATAATGTTTTTCTCGTCTTTAAATCACCTTGACGGATTCTCAGTATGTTCTCTTACCAGTTCTTTGCAGCTCCGTCTGGTACCTCTGAAATGTTCTTAGAGCTTTTTGTTTAACTCCATGAAGAAGTTGACCTATATGCCATGTGTATATGGCATATACCTTTATTACTCACTTTTAATATTCCCTGTTTAATTTCTGACTGAGCATTTTGTCCTTGTGAGCATCTTTGCTTATTTTACTCATGAACTTTCACCCGTAAAATGCGGGTTGGTGGAGCTGGCGCTGTGGCAGTGGCTCCCAAGCACCCGTCGTGAGTCTGCCTGTTGAAGGGCTACTCTAGAAGGATTGATGGCTGTAATGCTTAGCTTAGCTTTCCCCTCAGATTCGTTTCATATTGATTAACCAGTCGATTTTAACAATTGTACTTTTGTACAGTATGAATAATTTACTTTCACACAAGTAAAAGCAACCTTAACTCTAATAAAGAATATTTATAATGCACTAGCATGGAGAGTTATGCAAGATATAACAGACACATCTGGGCAGCTGGACTTAGGGAACTGAAGAGATAAATCTCATTAAAAAATAATCTTGCTGCCATAGTAAGGGATTATCATATATTAGCAATAAAATAAAAAAGAAACTACACTGTTTTTACAGCATTATTCTTTGTTGTCATACTTTACCCTCTATGTACTTTCCCCTTCCCCTTCAACATCTTGGAGGAATGCTACAGAACATTTTACTAATGTTACTACCCAATCGTACACTGTTTTTAAGATGATCGTTTTTGATCATTAATATAGAAATATATTTCATAAATTTTATTTTCACCTTAAGCCCTCCCATATCCAAAAAACCCAAATCAGTTCAATTAAACAAGTATTTGTAGGTCATCCTTTCTGTACCATGACTGTGCTGAATATCAGATGTTAAAAGTAACCTCTTCAAAAAACTTGCTAGCAAATGGAGGTAGGCCTGTATATTAACATAATAGTTTATTGATGCATGAGCAACATGGATACACACACACACACACACACACACACACACACACAGATGTAGTTCAGTATCACAACTCTTCCAGAAATTTCTCATATTCAGATATTTCTTCTAGATAGGTCACAGAAATGAATAGAACCCAGCCTTTTCTGATATTCTTCATGAAATGAAGCTTAGTCAGAACTTCATGTTCTTTTGCTCATTCATGCCTGCAAATTTTATATCTTTGCGTTAGCAAAATTTTCTCTCTTTATTGGTAGATTTTTACCTACATGTGTCCCTGCTAGTTTTGCCTAGTGATTAAAAGACAGAAGGTCTGTGTTCATAAGAGGTCCTTCTCCTGCTTTGAAATTGACTGCCTGAATAGTGATCTATTTGTAGGCTTTCCCTTCTTTGGGTAATAAAGTGAGAATTTAATAGTAGTATAATACAATGAGGAATATGAAAATTAAAAAAATCCCCATTAAAATGATTTTATAATGTATCTTAAAATATTAAAACTTCCATTTCCCAAGACTAATTCTTATCTGGATGCTAGACTTTGGATGGCCAACACGTAGGTATCCTTGAGATCGCTTGCCAAATTGCATGTTTGTGCATGTATACATTTCCTGTGGGAAAAGTCCATAGCTTTAATTAGTTTCTGATGATGTTGATGGTTTTTACTTAATAAGTTGAACACCAAGTTAAGTAAGTTTAGTGACCACTGCTCTGTTACTTCTAGGGCTGGGGGGCAGAATACCACCGCCAGGATGTTACCAGCACCCCCTGCTGGATTGAGATCCACCTGCACGGCCCACTCCAATGGCTGGATAAAGTTCTCACCCAGATGGGTTCACCTCATAATCCTATTTCATCGGTGTCTTAAATGGCCATAGGCTTCTGCCTCTTGAAAACTATTGAGCCTTGCATGTACTTGAAGGATGGGTGAGTCAGACACGATGGAGCGCTGACAAAGGAGCCTTGATAATACTTGACCTCTGTGACCAACCATTGGATTCAGAAATTTGAAAACCTTGGTAACATACTGTTGATATCAAGAACCTGTTTAGTTTACATTGTAACATTCTATTGTAAAATCAACTAAAATCCAAACTCTTAGCAGGACATTGTGTATAGTTAAAGAAGAGATGGCCAAGCCAAGGACAAATTATCTATTAGAAAAATGGTCCTAAGAGATGCTTTTGTGTTTGGCACTTTAAGGTCATCATTCGGCAGAAGTTTAGCATTAATAGTCTTTCTGAAGTGTGTTTTTATCAGGTTTAGAGCCCATGTTGAAACTTTTCATGGGTTTTCTTAATATTTTAAAGCTGTTTGTTTAGTAATGGTTTTGTTTTTTTTAAGTAAAGATTAACTTTTATGATATACATAGTAATCTTTCTAAAGTTGTATGCTGACCATACTGCTGTCAGAATAATGCTAGGCATATATGCTCTTTGCTAACTATGTATGTACAGAATATTTGGAAGTTAAGAATTGGTTAGGCTAGTGAATTTAGAAATAGGAGGGTGGGGGGAGAGGGAAAAGACAACTGCAGATGTAGAATATGCTGTAAAAATTAAGTTTGTTGCCTTGAAGAAACAAACTGGTGTCTGAGTTTTGCTGTGTTTCAATATTTAGAGATTTTATCCTTTTTTGTTTTGTTTTGTGTCATTCTTCTATCCCATCTTCTCCAAAAAGCAATTAACAACTGGTTAATTCATACAATGGTGACAGTAAATGAGTATTTCCTGCTATTCTGAAATTGACTGCCTATATATTTCAATACCAATTGTATGGAGTGCTTGAATTTGAAAAGCAGTTTTTATGGAGTTTACATTACAGAAATAGGCTTTAATTTTCAGGTGAATTGTTTGCCAAACCTAGTAACTCTGTCAAATGAGGATTTAGACCCCTTTCAAACTTTTTTAATTCTTTTGTACTATGTTTGGTTTCTTTTTCTTCTGTTAATCTTTTATATTCACTTAATGCTCTCATACACGAGTACTTTTATTCCAAGACTAGTGGGATTTCTCTACTGGAAATTTTAAATAAACCTGTTATTATTGCTTACTTTGATTAAAAATTTGTCATTTTCCTTCTTGTATATTAGACTTAAGGTTAAGGATCAGTGAAATTTGCTACTTATTTTGAGCCTTTTATCAGATACGTTTTGCCAAATAAAACAAGATAAATTTTTAATAGAGAAATGGGGAGTGTGAATCATGAAGAGAACGGCATCACTTTAAATCAGAAGAGAAAGGACGTGTAAAACTTGAAAAATTGATTTAAACAAGGCAAAAATCTACATGTGTAAGCCTTTAAGTGTGAGGAAATGCAGCCACAACATCTACTGATAGGTACCATTCAGTCAACCAAAAGAACAAATTTCTGTTTTCCATATGAGAATGCAGAGGTAACTGAAAAAGAAAAAAATGGTGACCTTCCCAGTTTTGGTACAGCTGGGATGACCCAGCACTCTACCCAGGCAAGGGCCAGGGAAGACAGATTTTTTTTTTTTAAATATTTATTTATTTATTTATTTATTTTATGACCGGCTCAGCCTGCCCTGGTGGTGGGGCTGACGCAGCATGTGGTGCTGGGGATCGAACCGCAGTCCCTGCAGTTGCCTGAGCTTTCCTAAGCAGGCGCTTTAGACCACTGTACCACCTCACCGGCCCAAATTTTTAAGGATGCTTACGTTCTGGCCAAAATGATGCCACTCTTCTCCTTTGCATTGTCCTGTACTTTTCCTGACATGTGTACCAGCCTTAAAATTTAAGGATTATTTTCCTACCCCCTTCATTATAAACTCAGTTTTTTAAAAAGTGCCTTTCTGCTACCCCTACAAATGGAACATTTATTTCTCCAAGTTATGGCCATGCAAAAATTGCTTCTAAACGCATTGACTCCAAAAACGTGGCACAAGTAGAGAAACCCTGGGCCGGAAGACCTACTTTGTCACAGAAATTCATGCCTTTTGTTGTTGTTGTTGTTGTTGTTGTTCCTGAGTCACTTCTGTGAATTTCTGTTTTCTCATTTGTTTAGATAATGTAATTGTGTCCTCAGCACAAATTGAGATGAGCATCAATCATACAAAAATACTGTACCTTAGCAATAAAACTGTCATGCAGGTATATTAGGCCATGATTTTATTGGACCTTCTCCTATAGTTTGTGTTTTCCATTTGTCTGAGTCATTAGTAGCATGGATGATCTTGATCAGTGATGGTGACTGACATAATACAATTTTAAAATTAGGAATATTACTAAAAAGTATGGGGCTCAACAGAAGTATAACTAGAAATTGTCTGAAAGTGAATGAACAATGAACAATGAGCCGGGATTGGAATTTTATACCCTTTATCTAGTGGAAAGCTCTTATTTGCCTTCCTTGAATGCCTGTGGTTGCCTGCTGGGCAGTTATCACAAATCTTTGGTTTTAGCAGCTCTGGTAGCCAACTTGAAGCTGCCTCAGACAAAACACAAACTGTCCCAATGGATTGAAACCGGCTGGGTAGGGGTCTCTGGAGTTTGTAGCATGGTACAAAGTGGGCTCTTCATGCTCAAGGATAACTATTTGTAATATTATTAGTTATAGTTTATAGACATAGGAATCTACTAGTGTTTTGGAAATTTTTAAGGGACTGAAAAAGCCAAAGCAACTACTTATTTGATTGCTAGAAGAAGAAAAAAAATCCAGTCCAAACAATGAAAAACAATGTGTTTCAAATAGACATGTTTTCTGCCATTAAGGATCAGTAGCTGGGATGATGAGAAGTGGAAGACCCTGGTGCCACTACCTCACTCTATCATTTAATAAATTTAGCTCTAGAAAGTGACTTAATTTCCCATACTCACCTGTAACATGGAGGGAATAAAGCCTTCTATACAGAATTACCATGAGATTAAGTCAATACATGCAAATCACTTAGAACCCTTCAGTAAATAATAGCAAAGAAAAGCATTCGACTCAGCAGATATTTAAAGAAGAGCTACTCGCTGTTCAAGTATTTGATAAACACAGCAGGAAATCCTGTCTCCGAGAAGCTTACAGAAAAAAGGAAGAAACCCAGGAAGCAACTAATGAGCGCTTGGCCTACTGTGTCTCAGACACTGGGTGTGAGTTTCCAGACGTTGTCTCTTTCATCTTCACAAGAACATAGGAGATAATACTCCATCCTCACCTCCTGTGTCACGCAGCTTTCTGTCAAACAAATTCATGAGCTCATGAATTTATAAAGAGAAAAGATTTGGCTCAATTTTGGAGGTTCTAGTTCATGATTGGCCACACTGATTGTTTTAGGCCTCTGTAGGGGAGGGCACAGCACACTAGCAGAAGCTGTACTCACCTCATGACCCGGAAGCAATGGGGAAATGGGTTGACTGCCTTTGAGTGTACACGCCAATGTACACACTTTGAGTGTGCACCCCAGTGACCTAACTTCCTTCCACTAGGCCCCTCTTCTTAAAGGTTTCACTTCTCAATGGGACCACCCTGGAGACCAAGTCTTCAACACAAGGAGCTTCTGAACTTTGAAGTTAACTTCAATGGCTTAGGGACTAGTTGCTTCCCTAGATATTGCTATGTCCATAGTAATATCCAGCATAGGCACACTGAATAAGGTAAGTACAGGTCACAGAAAAATGAGCAAGGGAAGAATATGGTGATAGGACCTTGTTGTCTCAGAGGCACTCTAGGATGAGAAGCCCCTCCATTCCCCAAAGCTTAGTGTTTATACCAGCAGGTGAGAGAACAGGGGGTCTCAAACGCTGATTGCTTCTTGCTAGCTCAGAGGACCAGATATGGGAGACTGTGATATTTCCTGGGCTGATACAGTATCAGAGTCATTTAGAACACTAGATATTTTTTGAAAGACTGTTTTATTTATTGCCTGTATTTTCTTCTGCTATTAATAAAAAAATAATAATTAAATGCCTTGCAAACGTACCATATTCAGATTTGCCTACTGTGAGGTCTCATCCAATACAGAAGGTGGGCCGTTGGCTGCAATGTTAACAAAAATGGAGATTGCACAAATTATAAGCAGTTTACTGAAAAGACTCCTTCTTACTGAATCTAAGTATACCAGCTGCAGTTTTAAAATTCTTAAGCGATTTTGAAGGCAGGGATCCCCAAAGTAGGTACAGTAAGGAAACCTTCCACCTACAGTTTCCAGGTACCAAAACTGAAAAGTCTCTTGGGAGATTTGGAAGCTCAGTATTAGCAACAGAAAGGAAAGGCCCTAATCCATTCAGTCTAAATGTAGCATGATAATTAAAAGCCAGGGGACTGTGAAATTTAAAGACTTAGAAGCTGACAATCTGTAAATTATTCCCTCTTCATCCAGAAAAAAAAAAAAAAAAGTAACAGAGTTCTCTCTTTGTCACTAAGCATGGACTAAGAGTTGCTTTGTTTTGTTTTTAAGAGCAAGAGAAATATGGCGTGAGAGCTGCTTGTCAGTTTAGGGCAGCCAGTGTGGGAGACCAGGAGGGAGTTTCTCCACCTTTCCTCGTCTTGGGTCAGGTAGAGACTGAAGAACACTCACTTGCCCTTCACCTCCATCCTCTGTGAATTATATAGACTTGCTTTTTTTAATGCCGTCTCTACCGCTTTCTACTGTTCCATCTCAAGTTAATGTCTGAGCTTCAGTCTCATGACCCATAAAATGGAAAAATAATTGTCGCTAAGAGGTCACTGTGAGGCTCTCCTGGTATGACGCACACTTAATACTTGTCTCTCAGCCATAGAGTAAGCACTTAATAGTGACTTGGCTCAAGTAGTGACAGTGACCTGGCAGGCTTCAGAAATACTGCCCAGTGAATGCTTAGTAGGTGGAAGTAGTAGAGTTCTCGGTATGCTTTGGATATGATAGATGTTTGGGAATCCTTGCCAATAAAAACTTTTAAAACCTCAGCTACAGTGTCAAGAAGCATTACAGTGAAGGCAGGAAGAAGGGGGGGGGGAACAACTCTGAGCTTTACCAAATTTTATACTGCTTATAAATGTCAATTTTCATTTGCATTACTTCTGCGTTACCACTATCAAATTTATAGACAAGCTGCTTTGTAGAGCATCTTTGATGCCTACATTTTCTCTTATTAAAATAATTTATTTCCGGTTCGATTCTAATTATTCTGCCTTGAATACTAATGTCAGGCCCATGATTCCCGCTACCAGCTCCATAGGAATGAAGCTCATTTTCAGTCCGTGTCCTCTGCTGCAGGAACATGGCCATCATGCTTTCACCCCACCGTGAGTCCGCAGTGTCGCGTGCCTTCACCATGGCTTAGAGCATTCTCCTTCTGTGTGATTCCACATCCCACATTCTTGTTTATCCTTTTGGAGGCAAGGATTTATTTTGGTAATGTAATGTTATCTCCTCTGGTCAGGACATGGAAGTCTTCTATTCTACTTCTGGATGCGTATGATCTGGGTGAACTGGCAGCCGCCTTGCCCTGGGTGTCTGCCTAAGTACACAGCACATTCTGCCTTTGCTGCTCATCATGTATTAATAACTCACTCATATCAAGTGAAATCCATGAATTTATGTCCCTAACCATTTTCTTGCCCCGCCCCTGGCACTTGCTTTAATATATTTAGAAACTTAAATTAGCACAGGTCCTTTGCAGAGGAAGGAGGCATAAGCCAATTTAACACTTACAGGATATATAGTTCTAATTTAGGCACAGAGCATTAAACTTAACACCACTAAGACACTTCTTTGAAGCTAATCCTCACATGACAGTGAAGTGCTTTAAAGTTCCAACTAATGAATCCAGTGCCAATGAATTGTGACCCTGATCTGTCTTTGACACGAGGGTGTGTTTGTATATTTATTCCAAACTTCAACTTTTACCACTCTTCCTTCATGAGGGCGTAGGATCAAGGAAGGAAGAGAAGAGTATGCTTTGAGGCCAGGAGACCTCATCCCAGTCCTGGCTCCTGTACTTCTTC
>PVKN010038802.1:0-10996 GCA_004027915.1 Capromys pilorides | reverse complement strand
CTATCTCTGCTGGTATAACTGGAAAGGAGCAATTAATGCTTTGTTTTCACTTTTTTCTTTTTCTCCTATTATATCTTTTCTTATTTCAATTTTGCATGCATATCTGGTAATATGAACAACTAATTTGAAGACAATACTGCATTACAACAAATACTATGAAATTCATATTTTGTTCAGTGAAATTCTGCATTATTTGTAATTTTTCTGTTTTAACATTCTGTACTCTTAAAAAATAAAAGTTAAAAACTCATGAAAATGAAAATTGTTTACCATTTAAAGTTAAGGCTGAAGGGCCCCTCAAATAGCTCAGCAGATTAAAGTGCCTGCAAGCAGGCATGGGCCTGTCTGCCAGCCCCACCCATTGGGCTCAACTGAGAAGGCAATTGAGACTAGGAGTGTGCCTGTAATCCCAGCTCTTGAGAGGCTATAAACAAGGTGGATCACTACAAGTCTGAACACCCTGTAGACTCTTCCCAAAATATAAAGAAATGGAGAAAAAAAAAAAACCCTCAGGCTGTTAGTATGTATTCAAATAGGGAGTAATTACTAGCAGGATTTACTTTAAAATATGTACTGCATATTGAGATTAACATGTACAGTTGATATGCTCTCTTACCACTTGAAAACAAACCTGATGGCCTAAAAAAACCAAGTTTTAAAGATATATTCCTTCCTGCCAATGCCTCAGAGATGTGGGTCTAAACCAGTGGTTTGCTATGACTGGCTTATACTATTTCATGAAAGCTGATTATGGAGTTTTCTAAACTTGTGAAAGCTAATAGTTAAACACAGACATTAGGGCTAGCCTGATAGCGACTAAGGTTTGATCCCTGGCGTGCTGTGCCCCTGGCGTGCTGTGCCCCTGGCGTGCTGTGCTGGCCGGCCCTGGCCCCACCCTCACCCCTGCCTGTGCCCCAAGGCACTTGGGAGGCTGAAAACAGGAGAACCATTAGGAGTCTGATCTATGTAGTGAAACCCTATAGACCCTGTCCTAAATACAGAAAAAACAAAACAAAACAGAAAAACCCCTCAGACATTGGAGCTTACAGTTGACTGTGAAGAATACTGGACATTTCAGGAATAAGGAAGAAAAAAAGTACTGCTCTTTTTTTTCCTAAAGAGTTGTTAAACATTTTCAGATTCTTTTATGTCAGCTGTAGCTTTATCATGTCATATATCCTTTAGTATACTGAAATGTATTCCTTAGAGGTTCTATCATGAAAGGATAGAAACGTTTCAGTATCTGTGTAACATCATCTGTTGAGGTGGTTGTATAATTTTTGTTCTGTCAGGGTGGTACTGTATGTCTCACTTCCAGATTTGTATGTTGAACTATATTTAACAGAAGTAAATTCCATCTGATCATGGAGAATGATCCTTTAATGTGCTAATTAAATCAGTTTGCTAGTTATTTTGTTAAGGGCATTCATACTTTTTTAGGGATAATAACTTGTGATTTTTCCTTTTGGTGTCCTTTTCTAGCTTGTAAAATGAGTTTGGAAGTTTTCTTTCCTCAATTTCTTGAAAAAGATTGAGAAGGATTGGCACTAGTTACCCCTCAAATGTTTGGTAGAATTTGTCAGGAGAAACATCAGTCAGGTCCTGGACTTTTCTGGGAGATGTTTATTATTAATTTTAAAATCTCTTTATAATTCTATTGAGATTTTCTATTTCTTTATTGCTCATTGTTGGTAGGCTACATGTGTTGAGGAACTTATCCATTCCCTCTAGATTGCCTTATTTGTTGGCATATAATAGTTAATGATAATCTTTATGATCTTTTGTATCTTTGGTGTCAATTGTAAGGTCTCTTTCATTTTCATTTATTTGAGTCTTCTATTTTTCTTGGTCTAGCTAAAGGTTGCTGGGTGATCTTGTAAAAAATACCAACTTGATCTAATTCCTAGTGATGAAACATTAGACTGAGATCTTTTTCTTACTAATAACAGGCATTTGTGATATAAACATTCATCTTACGCTATTCTTGTTATATTCCTTAAGTTTTAATGTACTTCATTATTACATTTTCATTTTTCTTAAGATATTTTTAATTTTTCCTCTTAATTTGTTCTTTGTCCCTTTGGTTGTTGAGAACCATGTCATTCGATTTCCTCATATTTGTGAATTTTTTTGAAATTCTTCCTGTTACTGCCCTATAGTTTCATATTATTGTGATTGAAAAAGACAGCATAGCAAGATTTCACCCTTCTTAAATTTGCTGTATAATCTAGCGTAAATATCCTGGAGAATGTCCCATGTATCTTTAGGAAGAATGTATATTGCTGCTCATAGGATTTCTCTGTATGTTAGGTCTTCTGTAACTTAAAGTTTTAAGTCTAATATTCCTTTACTGATTTCCAGTTGAGAGGATCTATACATTGCTGAAAATGAGCTGCTGAAGTTCCTTCTTGCTGTTACAGTGTCTTAGTATTTATTAACTAATATATGTAGATGATCTGATGTTGGGTGCATATACTGTAAATATCTACAATTAACAGGTACTTAATGAATACACTATTTTATAACTTCTCTTTAGTTTTTGTTTGCAAGTCTGCTTATCTGATATAAGTATCTGATCTCTTTCAGTTTACATTTGCATGGACTATCTTTTTATATTATTTCACTTGCTATGTTTGCCTAACTTTAGTGGCAAAGTGAGTCTCTTATATTGGAATTTCTCTCTCTTTTTTTTTTTTTTTTTTTTTTTTTTTTTTTTTTTTTTTTTTTTTTTTTTTTTTTTTTTTTGCCTATTCAGACAATATATATTTTTTGATTGGAAAAATTAATCAAGGTAATTCTCTGCTGTTTTATTTATTTATTTAATTTATTTATTTTTATTTTGGCCAGCTCAGCCTGCCCTGGGGGTGGGGCTGGCACAGCATGTGGTGCTGGAGATTGAATTGTGGTCTTTGCGGCTGCCTAAGCTTGCCTAAGCAGGCGCTTTAGACAGCTGAGCCATCTCTTTTGCCCTCTGCTGTCTTCATTTGTGATTTGATGATTTTCTCTAGAGTTTGTTGATTTTCCCTTTTGTATTTATATTTACTTTATAACTTTATGCTGTGTGGCTACCATGAGGCTTACATAAAACATCACAGGCTTTTTAATGTCTTAACTTTTTTTTTTTTGTATTTTGGGGAACGGTCTACAGTGTGTTCAGGCTCTCACTACTAGATTAGACTCATTGTGATCTGCCTGTTTACAGCCTCCCAAAAGCTGGGATTACAGGTGTGTGCTGACACGCCCAGTCTCAGTTGCCCTCTCAGTGCACCCTGGGGGCGGGGCTGGCAGTGAGGACTTGGGAATTGAACCCCTGACCCCTGCGCTTAATGTCTTAACTTTAACTTCATTAAAAACTCAGTACTAGGGTCATTGAGATAGCAGAGTAAGCACCTGCTTAGGCAAGTGCACAGACTGGGGTTTGATCCCCAGCACCACGTGCCACACTTGCCCTGCCCAGGGGCACAATGATCTGGCCACCTAGGCTGGTGGTGGTGGCAGATGTCTGTAGTTGCAGCACTAGGGAGGCTGAAGATGGGAGGATCACTATGAGTCTGAGTTATATAGTGAGACTTTACCAAATACATTTAAAAACCCTCAGTACTTTAGCTACACTGCTTTTCTATAGTTTGTTTTTCATGCCAGTTTACATCTTTTTAGATGGTATATATTTTATCAAATTATTGTGCTGTTGTTTTCTGTTCTTTCTTGCCCTGTATGATTTCTTTTGAGAAGTCTAATACCAGGCTTATTAAGGAAGTCACTCATATGTAATATACTTCACTGTTGCTACTTTCAGAATCTTTTTATTTTGTATCTTTTTACTTTTATGTGTCTTTGTACAGTACTGTCTTGTTTAGATTAAATCTGCTTAGGGACTTTTAACCTTGTGCTTGGATTTTTTTTTTTTTGAGCGGGACCGGGGTTCAAACTGACGACCTTGCACTTGCCAAGCAGGCACTTGTGCCACGGAGCTATTTCCCCATCCCCCTGGATATCTGTATTATCCCAGACTTGGAACATTTTCTGTTATTATATGAAAAAGCCTCTTCACTCTTTGCCTATCTTAACTCCAATAACTTCATAAACATTTGTTCATTTGATACAGTCCAATAAGTCACAGAAGCTTTTATTCCTTTTTTCTGTTTCCTCATATATTTGAGTTCACAGATTCTTCTGCTGTTTACATTCTATATTGCATTTTTAATGTGTTTATGTTTTTGCTCCAGAATTTGGTGCTTATAATTTTGTTAATTTCTTTTCTCTCTCTTTTTTTTTTTTGGTGGTACTAGGAATTGAACTCAAGATCTTACACTTGCCAGGTAGGCACTTATGCCACTGAGGTATATCCCTGGCCTCTCTTATTTTTCATATTTCATTTTACTTGTATTTTTTTGAAGCTCAGTGAGCTTCCTTAAAATTATTTTGAGTTGTCAGATAGTTCATAAATCTGTTTCTTTCAGGTCAGTTCAAACATTTTATTCCTTTGACGATGTCATATTTCCCTGATTGCTGCTGATATCTGTAGAGATGCACTGATGCCTACTTGAATGAGTAGGAACTTTTAATTCTAATTTTGACAGGCTAGCTTAATTTGTAAAGCTCTTCAGCAGTTAACCAATCCCAAGATTCTAAGTAGGCCATGTAGCAGGTGGGCTTGCTATTGGAGTCCTCAATAAAACTGGCCTGGTGCCTTGGTTGAGTATTTGCCTGGTGATGGGATAGCCCTTGAACTTGAATCTTCAGGGCTAGCCAGGTACTGGAATAGGGCTGCTGTTTGTGTCCACTGGGATGAATCTGGAGCTTGAGTGTGTGGGGATGGACCTGGAGCCTGGGACCAGCTTGTACTAGGACAGGACCATCACCAGGGCTTACAAGGAGCCATTTTAAGCTTGTGATAGTGTGTACTCATATGATTTCTAGGGCTATAGGAACTGGCCGCAAGCTTGGTCCATGGGACCCAACTTAGAACGAGGGTGTGTCAGTGTTGCTATGGATTCTACGTCTGCAAGGACTGGACTGGCCCAGCAGCAGGGTCTGTTGAGAGGGCTTCTCTCTCAACAATGGCATTCAAATAACAGAGGAAGAAATGAAATTGACCCTGCTTTCAGAAGATATGATCTTACAGGTAGAAAGTCCCAAAGTTAAACAGGCAAACAAGTTCAATTGTCATAGTGTGTGAAATCAACATGTAAAAATCAGTGACATTTTTCTTGTACTTATAACTTATGTGAAAAATCAAGACAGTACAGTCTTTTAAAATTTATTAACATAATTAAGATGAATTATAAAACATTGGTAAAAGAAATTAAAGAAGGTACAAATGAAAGATATCCCATGTTGATATGTTGGGAGAAATAATATTGTAAATATATCCACATTACCCAAAGCAATCTATAAGAGTAAATGCAATTTCCATCAGAATTCAAATAACATTTTTCATAAAATAGAAAAAACAGCTCTAAAACTTACATGGACTACAAAATGACCCAAATGACCAAAACGATCTTGAGCACAGAACAACAAAACTGGAAGTATCATACTACCAGATTTTAAAATGTTCTGCATAAGACCAGGGAGATAGCTCAGTAAAATAAGTGCTTGCCTGGCAAGCACAAGGTCCTGAGTTCAATCCCTCGTACCGTTAAAAAAAAAAAGTTCTGCATAGTAATCAAAATAGCAGGGACAAATATAAAATAGATACACAGAGGAGTGGAACAAAAGAGCCCAAAAAGAAACCTACATTGATATTGAACTGATTTTTCACATCGGTGACAACAATGCACAATAGTGTAAAAAACAGGGTGTTCAAGACCTGGTGTGTGGAAAGCAGCATCCACAAGCCAAAAATGAAATTGTCCTTCTGTTTTGTACCATGTACAGAAATTAACTCAAAGTGAACTACATATAAACATTGATACGAAAGTTTAAAAATAAAATAGGTCTGAGGTGATTTTTGTTTCGACACAAGAAATGCAGATAACAAAAGCAAAATAGGTTACTAGAAAGTTTTACAAGCCAAAAGCAAAAAAAAAAAAAGGAAAAAAAGAAAAAAATGGAGTGAAAAAGGAATTTAGATAATCAGAAGGAAAACAATTCAAACCAGACATTTTGTGAGGAGTTAATATCCAAAATATATAAGAAATTCAAGCCAATAATAAGGAAACATATCCTAAGAAGTGGTTGAATTATGCAAATAATTATTTCTCAGAAGTTATACAAGTGGCCAACAGGTCTATGGAAAAAATGCTCAACCTTAGCACTTATCAGAAAATTACAAATTAAACTCATAAGATATTACCTTATCCTGTTAAGATATGTGTTGGTGAGGATACAGAGAAACAGAAATCCTGTTGTTGCCTCAAAAACACAGTAATACTTAGACATTGAACTCAACTCATTACAAATTTGTATTTGAAAATCACAGTTAAGGAACTGGGAATGCATTTTTCCCAGAAGAAAAATTACATTTACAAATTCATTTTTTCCAGGACTTTAACAAATTTTGCAATGAATTTTTTTTCTTTCAATTCTATGGTGGTTCTCACAGTTTTCCTCAGCTTTATTGCTGGTATCACTAATTCTCTTTGGAGCCATAGTAACTTATCTTTTTTTTTTTTTTTTAACAAACATTTACTTTAAAGGGAGTATAGCAATAATTGTTAGGACATTAGAAGCAGTATGCTTTTAGAAGACCAAAATGAAAGAAAGCCAAATCTGGCAACATGCAAACATTTATAAGCCATGATCACAATTTAAAACTTATCCCCAAAATGTAAAGTCGGTTTAGCATTTAAAAATCAATCTCTATTATCAAGAGTAAAAAACAAAATCACACAGAAAACAAATTTGATCAAGTCCCATATACCTTCAGGATAAAAACAAAAGAGAACTTCAACCTGATAAATTAGAAACATTTTTAAATGTTAAATGTATTTCAAGCATGACTTCAGTATTACACATTTCTATCCTCAGTGTAGTTGCTTAGTGCACAGATATCAGCATATAGTATAGTTACTATATTTTACCTAAAGTGAAAAAAAAAAGTTTTAATGTAATAACACTATATGTTGTCTGGGCAAGAGTGGTATTCAGACTGAAGCAACACCCCTTTGTCTCTACAGGGAGAAATAGTGTTTGACTCACTCTTAACCCATAGATGATTTTTCAAGTCAAATTTTCAGTTTGAGTGAAGTTCTGCACCCCAAGCAGATTTTTTTATGATTTTGCTATTCAAGTAGTGAAAAGTTCAAACTTGGAGCCATTCAACAACGGAGGTATCATTATATTAAAAAATAGAAGTGTTATATGTTCCAGTAATCGGACTAGTCAGCTTCTTGCTTCTATAACAAAATATTTAAGGCAATTAGAAAAGGCTTGTTTGGCTCACTTTTCTGGAGGTTCCAGTATAAGATCAAGTAGACCCATGAAACAGGTACACCACAGTCACAGCACGTGGCAGGGCAAACCACCTTTCTCATGAAGCAAACAGGTAAGAAGAAATAGGAAGGGAGCAGGGTTCACAGTCCTCTGCAAGGGCATGCTCCCAGTGACCTACAGATCTCCCACCAGGCTTCACATCCCAAAGCTTTCACACTACCTTAATCCTTTCATATTTTGAGAGTGATATTAGTCTCATTCATCTCAAGAGTATTTTCTAATTTAACAGGTTGAAGTTCTCTTTTGTTTTTATCCTGAAGGTATATGGAACTTGATCAAATTTGTTTTCTGTGTGATTTTTGTTTTTTACTCTTGATAATGAAGACTGATTTTTAAATGCTAAACCAACTTTGCATTTTGGGGATAAGTTTTAAATTGTGATCATGGCTTATAAATGTTTGCATGTTGCCAGATTTGGCTTGCAAGTGTTTTGCTGAAAGGTTTTGCATTTGTATTTATAATAGATACTAGTGTGCTCTTTTCTTATGAGATTTGTCTCATTTTTGGCATCAGGATAATACTATTCCAAAATGATTTAGTCTTTTTTCCTCGTTTTTTGAAAGAGTGAAGAACTGATATTACTGTTTCAATGTTTGATAGAATTCACTGGTGAATGTATCTGGATATCATCTAATGTGGGTAGTTTGATATTTGCTGAAACTGTTTACTTGTCATCAGCTTCATCAGATTTTCTTTTCCCTCTGTGTCTTTCAGGGAATTTATATATTTCTTTTATTATTTAATTTGTTAGTGTTGTGGTTTAGATCTCTAATTTTCCTCCAAAGTCTCATGTGCCTGCAGGTGGAGCTTTTGGAAGGCGACTGGACTATGACAATGCTATAGTGGACTTGCTCTTAGGAGGTGAATCACTTGGAGCATGACTCAGGATGGTAGGCTTTTTCTCCCTCCCCATGTCCTCTCTTCATCCTTTGCTTTCTGGCTTCCAAGGGATGAATAGTATTCTTCCACCAGACCTTTCTATTATGCCTTTCCTGTCCTGGAGCCAGTTAACTCTGGACCGAATTCCTCTCAAACTGTGGGCCAAAATAAACCTTTCCTTTAGGTTGTGGTTGTCAGATATCATATCTCAGCAATAAGAAAAGTGGCTAACACAGATTTTTGGTAGCAGAGAAAAGAAGTCATTGCTGTGATTGGACTCAATCGTGTTATTTAGAAGTCTTTGGAACTCGTTTGCCAGGAATTTAGAAAGGTCTGGAGATGCTGGTTAGAGAAAATGTGGAATGCTGTAAGCAAGCTAAGATTCCTGTCAGAGCTCAGAAGAACAGAATGCTGATAGAAATGCAGATAGTCAAGGCCAGGCTCAGGAGGTTTCAGTTGGGAACAAGGATTCTAATGGCAGTTGGACTCAACATGTATGTTGTGTGCTGACAGAATATTTGCCCATGTTCTGCAATTTCATGGGCAAATAAGGGTGGAGGATTAAGTAATCTAGCAGAGAAAATTTTAAAACAGCCAATATTCACACTGTAACATGAATACTGCTTGCTTCTTTCAGTGAGATTTACCTGAGAATCAGGAGCAAAAATCCCATTTGAAGTTATTTCAGTTTTACCAGAAAGGAAGTTCTTATAGAGATCAGCAGGTACCTGCTTTGGAGACTACTACTGGCTCCCATGCTTTTTATATCATTGACTTAGCCTTTTATTTCTGGCTTCTGAGGATTTCCCTTCCTCTATCAGATCAGTAACTCACTTAAAGAGTTGTTTTCATGTTTAATCTAGTATAAAAAATGAGATATTTATTCAAACTGTCATATATTGTCATATTGCTGGAAATAACTTATGTTATACTATTCCTTATGACTCTTATCTTCAAAAGTCATTTTTGGCCCTAAAGACAGTACAAGTTCTGGTGACTGGTACTTGAATATTCAACAAGAACACAATTTTAAATGGTGATTTGATAGTTACACAAACATACCTGGAAATATATTCAACAAGAAATATGGAAGAGCTGTGTGAGACTTTCTCAAAAATGTTTTTGTAGGAAGATATGTTGTAATGATGGAGCATTTTAACTGGGGTAATAAGTTTAATAGATACTTGGATTATGAGGACACTGTAGTCTATAAGAATTCAATGAGTGATAAACATGGCTTATCAAGTTCATGGAAAAGGAAAGCATTCAGAATAAAAACATTCTAAAAATAAAGGTTAGAGTCCTAATGTTACAGCCATTATGTTACTGGTGTCACCACCAACAGCTTCTGCAACTGTGTCTCCTTAAAAAAGCTCAGATTTTGGGTTTGTAGTAACATAGAAGACCTTAATGACTGATAATTCCAGAGTCTGGAAGTCACTCAGCTTCTCTATACAAACTCAAATGAGGGAATATCACTTACAAAGACTGCATTACTAAATTTCAGCCTCCTTATGTTGGTAAGGGACAGAAGGATGGTTTCTTGATTCTTATTTTGTTTAGGGTTCTTGTTTTATTCGATGGTCACAGTTAGGTGTCTTTATATTACTACAAGCCTCTGACTGAGTAACATATCAGCCCATCAGGAATCAGGATAACTGAGAGGATTGCGCTACTGATTTCCATCAGTTTTCTGAAAATAGCACTTAACATTTAAGATTTTCATTTTGACTAACTCTGTATGCTAATATCTGCAGCCTCAACAACTACACTGAAGACAGCACAGTGCAATACAGGAACCATGGTTTAAGACCTCCCATCTTGTTCTTCTACATATGTATCATTTCTAATGTTTTATCAATTATGATTATACTCTTTAAAAAATTAAAACATAAAAAAGGACAAGAAAAAAATTAAGTTTTATTGAAAGCAAGAGTTGGTGTTCAATTATTTGTTCAATCTTGCATACCTATATCTGTTAATCTGAGCAACAGGTTTGATAAAAATAGGTAATGTAGCAACCATTGTTACTTTGCTATTCTTGTTTTTTGTTTTGCTATTATCATTTAGAAAATCTGTACTGTATGTATTGTATGTTACTGTTTCTTGTTTTTGCTATTTGTCTTTGCTTTTATTTTTGTTTTTACTTTATAAAATAAAATAAAATATTTCAAGAAAGAAATCCTGTCAGAGGAACAGGGTAAGTAACAGAGCAATTCTGGAACCTCCCAATGGATGTGTCATGAGTGGGTGACAGAAGTTACAGTTGTTAGAGTGGTAGCCAGGCTTGGGATGGACGAGTGCAAGGTCTAGTCACTTCTGCTGTATGTGAACAGCTCCCTCCTCCATTATTATGTTTTTCTTTGAGTGCCAAGAAAGTACTTTTATAAAAAACTTTGGAACTACTATTCTAAGCAATTAGCTCAGAACAATGAGAGTGCAATAATATCATTAGGCAAACAGTCATTTGGTTCAGGGACCAAAATAGCAACTTCTAGCGAAGAACAGATGAGGGGGCAGATCACATTTTTTTCTACCTCTTTTGAGTTCATTCTAATTCTGTCTTCATGTTATGCGTTACATCATTAATATATCTTTGTTAGCTTCTGTCTTTTGAAACTTTTGTTAATACTCTTATGCATATACTTAGATGAGTTTCAGGGAGAATGAAAAGTTGAGA
>PVKN010038801.1:0-10982 GCA_004027915.1 Capromys pilorides | reverse complement strand
GTCTTGTATCCATCATTCTGGTTCTGAACACTCTTCCTTCAGATTTCTTTTACATCACACTAATAGATTTTTATACTATTAAAAACAAGGAAATCAAAGTTGTAGAAGACCAGCGAAAACAAAAAATAAAAATGTGAAGTTATAAATACGTAATCAATCTTACAATTTTTAGCAGTTAATAATTTAGTGTAATGCCATAACATTTGCCCAACTTCTAAGAGAAGTTGTTGAGAGAGTGAACTTTTTTGTTTCTTCCCTGTATCTGAGATCTACTCTTTTGCTTGGAATTTATTTTTTATATTTGATTTTATGTTTGCAAGTGAATCAGGAACACAAATATTGAACTTAGAAATAAATTGATATATGGTTGAACCTGGGCATGATCAGAAAAATCGAAATCATTTTTCTTTTCAGACAAAAGTATTGAAATGAATTGCCATTCTGGCTAAGTGAGGCCATTACAGTGACATGAGTAATATTCTAAGTTGCTGCAAAAGACAGCAGTATTTGCTGATTGCTCTATGGCAAGTGTGTCCGAAACAGAGCTTAGGGACAGATTTCATCACTTAAAATTATTCCCACTGACGAGGAGAAGCTGGTGCCTAGATGACTGTGGGAGACTAAACAAAACAAAATAACTCAGGTGGCTGACAGGGGCTGGGGACCAACTTCAGTGGCCTCTGTCCATCCAGGCTTTTCTTTTAATTTACTTGTTGAATTATGAAGAGATTTATCTTCTTCTGGTGTTCAGAACTGAAACAAGTTTCCTCGTCCCACTCCCTCCCCACAGAAGCACAGATCATGTAGCCCAGGATTTGGTCACAGAGAAATGCTTGAGTCTGCATAAATGTCCTTCTTACTAGCTTAATATTTGTGGCAATCTGAATGACTATAGACCATGGAGAAAGGTGAGAGCTAATGTCATTAACAAAACTTTAGCATTATTTCCAAGATACACAATACATTTATTCCAACAGTGTATATAACTATTATCCAAATATTTTCTGACACTTGAGGAGTGTATGTGTGCATGTATGTATGTATGTATGTATGTATGTGTATTTGTGCAATTTGCATAAATTGCATGCAAAAATCCATGGCAATATTTACTGTTAGTACACATGTGTACTCATGTATGGAGAGGGAGTTTAGCAAAACAAATATTTTCAGCATCTATCATCTTAGCAAATACATATTCATTAAACATTATTGGACACCTATTATCTATCAGGTCATGAATTGGATGCTATGGAAACTATGAAGATGAATTAGTCATAGACTCTCTCTTAAACAGCTTATTATGTGGGGTCAGAGATTGAACTGAGGACTCAAAATTTCACTTCCAAGAAGAAAATGATATATGCTTCTGGAAGACACATAAAAAGTGTCAAGGGAGTCTTAGAAAGGAGACACTAACTCTGAGAGTGCACACAATGGAGGGAGGACATCAAGGAATGCTTTATAGATGAGGCAGGTTTTGAAGTGGGCCAGATGATCTGGTTAAATTTCAATAGAGGCAGTTAGTTCCAGAGACATTTCCACTGAAACAAATTGCATGCGGAAGGGGTGCAGAATCAAAGAGGAAATGCACTGTCAAAGATGTGAATTTATCTACTTTACGTGAAGCACAAGTTTACAAATGTCCTTGGAGAGAAAGCCTGGGGAAAATGGCCTTAGAACAATGGCTAGTGGGCAAGGGGAAGCCATTCAGAGAATCTAAGCATGAAGAAGACATACACTGAGATGGGCTCTTGCTTATTTCTGTAGACTTGGATACAGAACCATGCACTTAGTAGTGGTTCCATAAATAATAACAGTGTCTATAGCTTGTTTACTTACTTTTCTCTCACTGTTAATAAAAAATATCTGACATCCATAGTTAATGAGAGAAAAGTTTTGCTTATCTCACATTTTGTGGAGATTTCAGTCCCTAGCAGGCTCCAAGCAGGGTGGCATGCGCCCAGGGTCAACAGTTCATGGAAGCGGAGGACAGCAAGCACAACCAGAGAGATGCAAGACCCTGTCTCTTATGTTGCATGCAGGCCACCTGCCCTAGGACTGGTGTAGCACTCGCACCCTCACTCCCACCACTGGACCGTGAATCACTCACAAACTCTAGATTCAGTCATCTCCTAAAAGCACACCCTTCCCATGACTGCATGGGTCAGCATCCAGATGCAAATGATAACTTAGCTTATATATACTGAACAGTCATTATGATTCCAGCTCTGTTCCAATTACTTTGCATGAAGAAATTCATTTAATTCTCATAGCCATATCTATGTGTGTCTTTTAATTTAAAATTTTGATTCACACAATGGTTATACATAATTATGGTCTATGTGTGACATTTCTATATGCATATATCAAGCATAATGATCAGATCAGAATTACACATCCATCCACTAAGACATTTATCATTTCATTGTGTTGGGAACATTCAAAACCCTCTGGATTACTTTGAAATATAAAATTAGGTTCATTTTTGTCTACCATAAATGTGCAATAGAAAGACAGGAAGTAGCACTCCTGAACAAGATAAGATGCTAACCTTGTCTAGTAAATCAGCCTCTCCATCCTACTCCCAGCACTTCTCAGACTCTGGTTGCCACTTTTCTATACTCTGAGATCTCCCTTTTAGCATCAATGTTTAAGTGAAAAGCCAGTGTCACTTGTCCATACTGAGGTTATTAACATAATTATCTGTTTTATGGTTAAACTGAGATCTGTCACTTAAGTTAAAGATTTAGGCAAGGTCATATAGATTGCTTGGCATGCAGAGTCAGGACTTAGGTCAGTGTCTCTACTAGTTTTCTCTAATCCCCAACAAATAAATATCTGTCAGATAAATGAAGACCTTCCCACCCTGTAGAACAAGGCCTTGTACACTTTCATTTCATAGTTAATTGACAGAAGAAAGTAGACATGATCCACTGGATTGGATGTTACATTCTCAGTGATGAGAGAGAAGAGAGAGAGGAGAAAGAGAGAGACAGAGAAAGAGAGAGAGAGAGAGAAAGAGAGAGACAGAGAGAGAGAGAGAGAGAGAGAGAGAGAGAGAGAGAGAGAGACTCTGCTGGTTTTGTGTAAGTTCCTCCTATCACCAGTGAGCATGACATCTGTATCTTGGTTTTGCTATCAAACTATAAAAATGTGCCATTACTGCCAGGCAGCAGTCCCTGAGGGCTGTTCGTCTGCTAGGAAGGGGCTGCAATGTCTTGGACACAATGTGACTATGAGAAAGACACACAAAACCTGAGGGCCAGGGACATAGCTTGATGGTTTAAGTTCCTGCTATACAAGCTCAAGGACTGTAGTTCGATCCCCAGTTCTATATGATTTGCAGGCCTACAACCCCAGATATGTTGTGTGGACCCTGAAACCAGGTGTAGTGGTACATACCTATAATCACAGTGCTAGGGAGGCTGAGATGGATGGAACACTTTGAGTCCATACAAATAAATAAATAGATTAAAAAAAAAAAAAAAAACTAAGGAAAAAAAAAAAAAACCTGCAACTGGAAAAAGACATGGAGCAGAACCTCTGGACCCTTCAGATGTGCAATATTTATGCCTCAAAATTCTTCCTGACATGATAGAAGGTCAAAAGCAGGAAAAGAAGGGAGCTGGAATGATTTGAGGTTCGTCTTCTCGAGGGAAAGCAAAGTGGTTAGCCACTCTTTATAATTATGAAGACAGCTTAGAATATGTTCATTTCCAAAAATGATGCTAACACGAATGACTTAAATCACTCCCAGAAGCCAGGGCCTCAAAGTTAATTGAGTGCTGCTAGCATGTAACTCCAGGAGGATTACAAATTTGAACCAATGTGCTTGACTTAGCAATCTAGCGAGACCCTGTCTTAAAGTAAAAATAAAATAAAGAATGCAGCAGATGGGGCTCAGTGCAAAGGCCCTGGATTCCATTCCCGGTAGTGGAAAAAAAGGAATAAAAAAAGACTTGGAATTGAAATTTCTGAAATAAAAGCCTCAATGAAGCCACGCTTGGAAGTATTTCCAAGTGCTTCTTATGAACCTGTCAAGGACATCAGGAATTAAGAGACCGCAAGATGTGAAGAGGAGAGCGGGAGCTGTGATACCAGACCAAAACCCCTAGTCAGGCGTCCTGGCCCTCTGAGCCTGTTCTGCTCCGACTGAGCACAGACAATGACTGTATCTGTGTAGCAGTGCAGTCGCAGGGTGGGGAGATAGCGTGAGGAAAGGGCTTATAAACTCTGAAATAGTCAATGAATTTGGTTGTATTTGTGTGTGTGTGTGTGTGTGTGTGTGTGTGTGTGTGTGTGTGTGTTTCTAACAGCACTCCCAATGCATTTTAGGTTAGTCTATTGCTGAAAACATGTCTCCTTGACATTGCCTTACGTGACAGCCAGGCTATCCAGATTCAACATAACTCTAGACTCACCCACCTGTAGCATAGCTAAGAGTGGAATTGTTTCAGTGTCCTCAGCTTTCACACAGTCAAAAACATTAAAAGGGCCATCCCTTCCTCGACTGCTGCTCCCTCTGTTTCTGGCCCATTAAGGAGGCAGAGGAGAACAGGAATATTTGCTTGTAAGGAAACATGTTTAAAATTAATTTGGATGGAAGCACACAGGATGGTGTGAGGCTGCAGTCTAAGTTGACAGTCCCTTTACTGTGTTTGTATTAGTTTTTATTGCTAGTGTAACAAACAGCAATTAGCTCAAAAGCTTAAACATTCCAGGTTTCTCTTTGGGCAGTTCTGAAAGTCAGAAGTCCCAAGGAGCTAAGCTCAGACACAACAGAGGCGTACTTCTTCTGCAGACTCTGTGAAAGACTGTTCTGCCCTGCCTCCACTTCCAGAGTCTTCTCACTTTCCTTGTCTACTGACTGCGTTTCAGCTCGAAAGTCAGCGATTGCATCAACTGCCCTTTGCTTCTGAAGCCAGATCTTTTTCCTCTGACCCTTTGCTTTATTTTTCCCCATAGAGGTAGCCTTGTAATGATAGTGTATCCACCCAGATAATCCAGGATGATCTCCTCATCTCAAGATTCTTAACTTAATCACATCTGCAAAGTGCAAAATCCATTGTGCTCTGTAAGATAACCTATCCACACGTGCCAGGGATTAGCTGGTTTTCTCGACTGCCACTTAACAAATATCTACAAGGTAAACAGACACATGGACATCTTGGAAGGCCACTATTTACAGTTCTGTTTTGGTTTGGTTTCTAGCCCGTATCTCCCTCTTCCCAAACCAGCATTGTCATGGGACCTCAGAAATGTACCAGCCTTTGATATAATCTCGCCATGAGCTTTGCTCACCTTGTGAGGGAAGAATCCTGAGGATGCTTAGAGGTGGAATAATATTGATTTAAAATGTGTGTTTTTAGAGTTTTTATGTTTTCTTTATATAATGGTTTAGGCGCTCACCTTGAATTTCTAAAAGCAACTCAAATTCAGGTAAACACATTACCTATTCTGAATTGTTCAGTTTAAGAATGTAAGTACCACAAAGGGCAGAGATAATAGTGTCCTTCCCCTTATTGAAAATCAGACTTGCATTCTGCACTTGGGCTTAATGCACATGGGTTGCTTAATAAAACAGAGCTTTATGTTTCCTTTAAACATACTGCTATAACCACAGCCAAAGAAAAATGATGCTGAAGGAAAGACTTTTATTACCTTTTATTTTACCCTCTAAAATCTAATTCAGAGCATGAGGAGAGATACTCGCGCAGAGCCAAATTTCATGTTCATTAATGTAATTGGACATTAGTGCTGTAGCCACGTCCTCCCACTCAGCAGCAAAAATGACCCTCTTCCTAAATTATCATCAATAACAGTACAGTGATGGCCTGGCTGGGACTGACCAGATTGTAACTACGCTCTCGATCCCTTGGGCAATGGGGTGAGTTTTATTTACAGTGACAAGATGATCTTTACACTTGTTTCTCTTTGGACTATACACACACAGCTCTATCTGTAAGCCAAAACACAGCCACGCAGGCTCCTCTTGCTCTGCACTTTACTTAACTGACGAGGTGTCAGCATTAATTTCTTAACTGCTGGAAAGTTTCATCTCTCTTGCCCGAGGGACATTTTCTTGACCTCTTCAGTTCCATGATTGGGAAAGGTTTGGTCTTTTCTCATAAGCTCCAAACATTTCTTTTCTTTTCCATTGCAATTATTATCTCCTGTGACATTTACAAGGACCTGTCCTGCCATAGCCGCTAAAACATACAAGGAGCTTTGGTGACCCAAAATTCTTTTCTACTTGAACATGCCAGTTAATAACAAGGAGTTTGCAGCATGTATTTGTGATATGAGCCTTCTGAATAAATATCCTGCCTTTGTCTATAGGATACTTCTAAAAACCACTTTAAAAGATAACAATATGTGACATAGTGACCATTATTTTCTATCATCTTATTTTGAAATTCCATATCACTTTTTGATTGTGGTGCCAGGGATTGAACTCAGGACCCTGTGCTTGCCAGGCAAATGCTTATTCTACTGAGCTATCTCCCTGGCCCTCTGTATCTTTTTTATTGTTCTTTTTATTATTCACATTAAAAAGTTTTAAGATGATAATGAAGCATAATTATGAAAGTAAAACACTGAATTTTCTGTAAAGCACGCATTTAGTTTCTCAACTCTACTGTCTTCATGTAATTATTATTATTTTATTTTCAGTGAAAGGTGTCCACATGATAGCCGTGCAAGAGCTTCAGCTGGGATTGGTGGTTGAAACTCAAGTCAGTAGTGAGAATATCTGTGGGCGGGGCGTAAGCTGTTTCAAGCTATGTCTGCCACACTGGCCAAGTCACCCCCTAAACTTCATGTCCTTCCTGGAACGGGGATTTTCTTTGCCTAATTGGCAAAGAAACCATAGGTTTTCTTCTGGTCTGACATTCTGGAAATAAATATAAATAAGCACTGGCATCCTTGTACATTAATATCTTCTGTGGGTGCCTGCCTTTAATTCTAACCGGTGAAGAATTCAGACAGAATTCGCCTTCTGTGTCAGTGCTACTGATCTCCTACCTGTTGTCAAACACAAGCTGGTACCAGCAGGTATTTTCCTTACCACAGAGTGATCCATTGAGAGACCTAGAGGTCTTGAAGGGAAGGAATAAAACGCCTAGCTAGAATCAAATTTGCAAAGATGTATTCTCCAAGGTGTGGTGGCTTGAGTTAACCATTACATGACTTTAATATTCTGAGGATGTTTTTGTCTTAAAGGTTTCATGTTTATGCAGAAACTTTGCTCTTGTAGAAGATAAACAGTATTTGTCAAGAGTTACATAACTCTTTGAACCGTCTCACCCAAGAGAACTTAGGTTCTCTTGAAGTTAAAGTAGAATTTTGCTCATAATGTCTATAGGAACCATGCATTCAATGAGAATTTGCTGTGTTACTTGGTCCTTACTTCTAAACGTTAATATCTGTTGTGTTGTCATTCCTTAGGCAATATGTATCCTGTCCCTCTTGCAAGCTCTGATGAGCTCCTGACTGCCTCCAGAATGACCCCAGGCATCTAAGTACATTTTATTCTTGATAATAACAGGAGAGATATTGTGCATTTTAGCTTCTTCTGTATACCTTTAAAATCCATCATAAAATAACTTCAGAATTAAATCATGAAAACATTGAGAACAGAAAACATGCTCTGCTCTTTCCATTTTGGCATGAGCAAGGAGTCCATTAATATTTAATGGCTGCTCTGTAACTTCCTGCATCCAGAGGAAGAATCTTAAATAAAAGTTCGGCTCTGTTGTTGTCACTGTGGGAGCCCTGAACCAGTGGCATTTGTGAAGTCTGAAACCACATTAGGAAGAAATTTCTGAGTCATATTCTAAATTTGCTGAATCAGTTTCCTTTATGCTTAGCATCCTGAAGAAAGTATAAGGGTGCTACCCAGATCTCTGGTTTGGTCATCCTTCTGAATGATTCTGATGGTCACTGACATAGAGTGATCAGTGCCACAAACCAATCTTATAAATTATGGGTAGACTCACTCCACTAGCCTGAACATGGTGAAACTCTGCACACATCTACAGTCAGAGAACTATAAGAGGCTGAGGCAAGAAGACGGAAAGTTCAAGCCCAGTCTAGACAAGTAAAAGACTTAGTGAGATTACTCTGGTTAAAACTAACTTATAGCCATATATCTTACATAGCTAAATAGTCCAATGTATAGCTTATATAGCTCAATAGCTCAGTACAAAGGCCCTGGGTTCAATCCCCAGTATAAAATTTTGTTAATTATAATGGGAACATGCAGTATAGTAAGTTAGATTTGCATTTATTACTCATTTGTTCATCTTCATGGGGAAGGTTTATTGAAGAGGTTACAACCCTTGTCAATGAGGGCTTCACCTGCTATTACAGTGTACATAGCAAATGCTAATAAAAGCAATCCAAAGAAAATGTTCATTGATTTTTACAAATAAAAAAACATGCTTGCCATTATCATCTTACTGTAAGTTAGCATTTCCTCACTTCGCTCAAATGTGGCTATGGTCACAAGGATCTGAGGCTATTCTGTGGGGACTCAACTGATGTGGCCACAAGAGGGGTTGTTCCTACTTTACCTGCCCTAGAGTTTCTTCCAAATTGAACATCCTAAAGAGAAGATACTATATGTTGTCTCTCATGAAAAATCCTAATGTACAAACAAAATGCATTATTGTAAGTTTTTATTATGGGTTCTTATGAGTTACCTTTATCAAGAAATATGTATAAGCTGTACTTTTTTATTTCTAAGTTTTTCTTTATCATTTTGAAGTATAAATGATCTGGTTTCTACCAGGAAATCTCCATTTATTTATCTGTCTGATCTGTGACTCCCAGTAATGAATATACTTAGAAAAAGACACTCAGAATATGTGATTTGGGATTTACATGTATGTTTGTGCCTGGACAAACATTATGAAGAGAGAGAGTGAAGAGAAAAATTTTTTCTCCTAAAATACATCACAGAGATTCCTGAGGGTTAATTACTTGTTTTGAGAAATTAGCTTCAATCTGTCGTTGGTTTCCTGACAAGCAGTGATTTGCTCCTGTAGACATCTGGCAGCAGTTGCTTTCAGCTGCTTACCTGTGATCCAAGTATGTAGAGGTGCATGAATGCCACTGAAATAAGAGGTTTTGCTGAGAATTACAGCAAATGCATAGACAGAGTGAAAACACAGATGCTCGAAAGATCTGAGAGGTAATTGATAGAAGCCAATTCAGTCAAACAACTCAAAATATTCAAACACTTCATTTCCCCCCAGTGTTAGGCTGACACTTTGTCGCATTCTTTCCTGGCCTTTTGGGAGTGTTTCACTCCAACAGGGAGTTCTCCACAAAGTGAAAGGAGGATGGAACTGACAAAGAAACAGTAAAACAAGGGAGCAAAGGAGAGATGCATGGAAGGAAGCAGAGAAGGAAAGGAAGGAAGAGAAAGAATACAAGAGTCTAAAAACTAACGAAATCATGTGGAAACTGTTATATGTCATACAAAAATTTTAGGAACAGTTTTTCAGGAGCTGAATAGACAGATAAATTCTCCTAGCTACGTTAGATTTGAGTGGATCCTAAAGGACAAAGAGATGGCAGAGGAAAGAAAATGTTTCTTAACAAACAATGACTTTTCTAAAATTTTATCCTGTCCTGATTAGATCTCAAAGTGAGGAGGGCAGATGTCGACTTCTTTTATTTGACGCATCCACATCCCGACTGTTGAGTGCCCACCAGTGAACAGATAAATTGCATCACCACTTATCCCTAATCTCTCAGTGGGCTTTTTGATATTGCAGAAAGGACATTTTTACTACAGTCAAATTAAACTAGTCCTTCCTTTAAAATAATGGATTTCTATTGATATATTTAAAGCGTCTGTCAATTCCTGTGCAAACTGCCAAATCATGTGTTAAATGTAAAAATAGAGCTGAATGCTTAAAACTCATCAGACTATAATAAATGAGCTTGGATTTGTAGAAAGAAATATGAATGGATGTAAGGCATGGGAACTGAGGTAAACCAATCACTCTAAGTCTGTGAAATCCATGCAGACTTTGCATTTTCTAGAACACAAAGCATATACCGCTTTCCACAGATGATGTCAAGATCAGCACCCTATTTATGCAATTAGAAAATTATCTTTCCTTAAAAACTAATAAACAGAAATTTCAAATAAGACTTAAACGATTTTTTTTCTCATCCGTCATACTAGGAAGCTATGACATTCTACTTCAAAGGAGCAGATGTTTCATTTCTAAGATCCTTTGAAATACAACTTAGCAAACTAGACTTCTATGCCATTTGCTATGGAATTTTATGTGCAGATTGATTAATATTATATTTGTTTCCTCTGTCCCATTTCTATGTGAATTCACTACTGCCTTGTTATCTGGTAAATGCAAAATTGTTAATATTCAATATAGAATGTTGCTTAAAGAGTCAACTCTTCTTTTTTCATAATTAATTGGTAATATTGGAAGATGAAACTTATTTGTCAGACAAACTAACAAATGGCCCTCAGATGTTCCGTGAACACCAAGAAATTGCTATTCCCAAGCCAGCCAGATAGCTCAGCAGACTAAACTGCCTAGTTAGGCAAAATGCAGCAGCCAGGGTTCAATCCCCAGCCTACCATACTGGCCCTGCTCCCAGGTCACACTGAGACATGAACTGAGGCTGGGCATGGTGGCATAACCCTGCATTCTCAGCATTTAGGAGGCTGAAAATAGGAGAATCACTATGAGTCCGATCTATGTAGTGAGACCCTAAAGACTCTGTACCAAATACATGAAATAAATAAGTAAATAAAATTTTAAAAAAGAAATTGTTTTTCTCCAACTTTATGAAATTTATCATCCAATGTTGGGAAAAGATAAGAATCTATGAGACATATTAAAAACAAGAAAATATGAATGGATGACAGAATTCAGTAATAATATATTATTTAAAAAGCTACAAATTATATCATATATTAAAAATTAACTGCACAGACTCCT
>PVKN010038800.1:0-11000 GCA_004027915.1 Capromys pilorides | reverse complement strand
GGTATATGTATTTGAATACATTAATATATACAAGGATATCAACTAAGAAAGGTTTCCATGGTAGTAAAGAATTACTAAGAATAAAACATAATATAAATACTGGAATGGCAAATGCATGACCAGCACTTCTAGTAGTTTGGGAATAAGATATCACACAAAATTCTAGTATGTTGTGTGTGTGGACAGTGTCCATGATGCTTACTGGAGGTCAGCTGTCACTTGTGGGACTGAGCTACTGTATTTCCTTGATAAGCACCCTGTAGAACCAGACAGAATCATGACTCATAGGGTGTAGGAGGAGTCCGTTTGTAGAATATGCTGATGGACATATTCTGTTGCTGTACACAAAGAATAATTGAATAACTGCTGTTGTATACCTCTTTTTCTCCTGTGTTTAATTGTTTGTCCTATTCGGTGGGTTCTTTCCAGTCTCCTTCATGGAGTTGTGGTCATTTTGATCTTCTTTAGAATATCTTTTAGTAAACTGTGCAGGGTTGGCTTTGTCATCATGAAATTCTTTAGCTGTTCTTTGTCATGGAAGTATTTCACTTCTCCAGTGACCTTGAAAGAGAATTTTGCAGGGTATATCAGTCTGGGTTGGAATTTGTTTTCTTGCAAACCTCGAAGTACTTTGCTTCATGCTCTTCTTGACTTGATAGTTTGTAAGAGAAATCTACCATTATTCTAATGAGTTTTCCTTTAAATGTGATCTGTTTCTTTTCTCTACCAGCTTTTAGTATACTGTTCCTGTGCTGAATTTCTGGTATCTTGATTATTAGATGTCTGAGTGAGCTTTTAATTGGGTTGATGTTATTTGGAGTTATATATGCTTTGGTTACCTGAATGTCAAATTGTTTCCTCATATTTGGGAAGTTTTCTTTTCTTTTCTTTTTTTTTTTTTTTTTTTGTGGGACCGGGGTTCAAACTCATGACCTCGTACTTGCCAGGCAGGCACTTGTGCCATGGAGCTATCTCCCTGGCCCCCTATTTGGGAAGTTTTCTGCTATTACTTCTGCCCGTATTCTTTTTATATGATTTGTATTGACTTGTTCTTTCTCATTGATGCCTATTAGTCTTCAGTTGTTCATCTTTGCATCATCTTGCAGATGTTGAACTTTTTTTTTTTTGCATTTTAATTGTTTTTAAGAGATCTTTTCTTATATTTTCACTAGCTGCAATGGTGTCTTTATGGTCTGAAAGTCTATTTTGACTTTCTTTGGAATGGTTTTGCCAATTTGTGATTGAGGTTTTAAGTTCCTGTATAGGACTTTGAATCTGCTTCATGCATTCTATTACTTTCTTATGTTGCTCATTCAAGGATTCCATCATTTTTCTATTCTCTATTTTTTAATCAGTGTCTTCTTTAGAAGCACTTAGTACTTCTTTTATTATAGGTATTATTTCTTTTTCTTAACTTCAGAAATTATTTCTGACCTGATTTTCTGTATATCTTTCTGCAGTTGTTTCTTTACTTTGAATGTTATTATTTCAAAGATTTCAGGAGTGTGATTTCCAATTTCTTCTATGCTATTGTCTCCTGTATTTTTTCTGGTGAGTTTGGGGCCTTAAAGCACATTTTGCTCCTTCTCTTTGTCATTTTGCATAACCCTGACTTCTTATCTTTGGTGTAGAGCTTTCACAGAGTTCTTACCTTAGCACCAGATCTAGATCTACCAAGTTCAAATTCACCCAGGTGGTTGTGTCTTGGGTCTGGCTGCTGAGATCCACTTCTTCGTGCTGCAGCCCTTGGAGGTGAACCTGCTGCACCACTTTGGCAAGATGTTCAGCTCCTGGATCACCTGGGTGCACCTTGTCTCTAGCTTCTCTACAGGGAGTTCTGTGGCAGTTTTCTACACTGGGCTTGTCTAATGTATGAAGTTATACTCACATGATGGGCTTTGTTACTGGTTCAGATGAGTTTCCATTGGGCCCAGGGTGGTCTCATTCACATGCCAGGCCTGGTAGCTAGGTCGAATAAGTTTCCAGCAGGCCCAGAGTGCTCTACCTCACCTGACAGGCCTGGTTGCTGGCTTGAATCTCAGTACGTTCTTAAGGGTCACGTTTTCCACACATGACCTGGATCACAAAAGGTATTGTTGAGAACTTTAATCCAAGCCCTCGGAAGAGAAAGCTTAGATTGGCCCAGTCTCAGAACAGGAAGCGTGACTTACGTAGGCAGGAGGTGATTACAAATGCTCCACTCTGGAGTTACTCTGTGGTTTCACACTGTCTTATAGTCATTCACTGCACCAACCCAGAAGGTAAACCCTAGGGTCCCCCAAAAGCAGCACACGGGCATGCCATCACTGACCTCTCTTGTCCTTCAGTGGTGCTTCATTGGTGTTTCCTGGGGCCCCATAACAGAAGCTTAAGGCTAACGTTGAATTTGGGGTCTATTGACTCTGGAAAAGGGAGATTCTTTGGAACATTCAGTAGTCTTAATGTGAGGGAGAGAAGAGTCCAGTGTCAGCCTAGTCACCAAACATCTGTCACTGTCTTTAATGAACCAGAATGCACGCTGCTGTTGGGAGTGGCAGGACTACACACAAATCTTTACATTAATGTCTCTCTGTGAATGGAAATCTGCTTCTGGAAGAGTCCTGGAAGGCAGGTTGTATAGACTATAGACATGTAAGCTTAATTCTCAACACAGCCAAAATTCAACTTTGTTGTTAAAGGGCATGCGCAGAAGCACTTAGAAAAATCACTAAGATCATTTGGATCCAACAGGGACCTAATTGGATCCAAATTGAGGCACTTTTTTCCCTGATAAGGTCATGTCTGGCAAATCAAGAAGTACAGTGTGTAAAACATAAGGATATCAGCAGCCAAAGCTGGACTCCTGAGACCTGGCTCTGGAAAGCCAGGAACATATCAGTTAGCTTCACAGCATACGGTCAGCTGGGGAACTGGCTGAATAGACATCTGTCTGTTGAAACCCACCTGTTGCTCTCTGCTATGTTCAAGCTTAGCATCCATGAGTCAGATGGAAGCAGATTTTCAGAGAAAGGTAACTAATTAAAATTTTGTCTTCCCATTTCCTCACCTATCCCTGCATAGACAGGTGAGAGAGGGACAGATGGTAGGTAGATAAGCAGGGTCTTGAAAGGCCAGATTAAAGAGCACGATTGAGAAAGTTGATATTCAACAAACATGTCTAATGTCATGAGTGTATGACAGAATGAGCTTAACAGAAGCTCATATGGAGGGGCTTAGCCATTTACATCAACATCAACTTCATTTGTGTCATGAGGTTTCTGTTAGGATTGCTCAAATCTTGGGCTGTATAGTGGATTGCCAACTGGTGGTCAACTTGCTATACCCAGCTGAGCTGAGCTAGCTTGGTGCCCTGTGTGGGAGTCCCACCTGAGGATTGTTGCCAGCAGCATAAGAAGCAGGCCTGGAGAAGAAGAGGTGAGACTGTTAGGGAGGCTGTTTAGAGAATCTATTGGAGCTATCGGAAGCTTCTGGTTTTCTTGGGATATTCTTCTGGAAGACCTTGTCATGCTAGCTTTCCTGGTGAAGTTGGTTGTTCTCATTGGAGGAGGAACTCAGGACCTTATCTCTGAGAATGGCTGCTGTTCATTTTAGGAGAGCGCTGGCCTTCACCTTGAGCATTACTTTCTGGCTCTGGAGGGGAAGATGGTACATAGCTCTATCTCCTGGAGAAACTTGTCTCACTGGCTTTCCTGATGGGAACTGAGCTTTACTCACCGTTGGAGGATCTTGGGACCTCACTATTGCTGAGGTTGACTGTAGTACTTTTTGAGGGAGCAGTGGTTCTTACCTTGAGTGTTGCTTCCTGGATCCAGGGCAGATCCCTCAGTCTGCTAGCACAGGTCCTTCATCCTGCTGGCAGACTTTCTAGCTTCCACCACTGAAATTTAGGCCTTCCCAGTGAAGATCCATGAGACAGGCCTGCTTGAGACATTGTTGTGGGGTCTAGGCTAGCAGTTGGACTTCTGGGAATCATTGTTATGCACTCTAGGTTTTTTTAGCTGGACTCATGCTGGATATTAGGATGTAGGCCCTCATTTGGATTCTTTGGTCTTTAGTGTATACACAGATTTCCTGCATTTTTTGTATATGACTCTTTGACAATTCATTATAAAATGTGTCACGTATTGCATTATCTCCCTTGCAAGTCCACAAACCAAGACAGGCTGTAGGAATAGAGGCAGAGAGTCTGCAATAGAGGAGGTGATTTCTACTCCAATATTCTACTGGTCTGATACCATTAGGAATTGTTCCTTCCATTCTGGATATCACATGAGGAAGCTGGGGCAGATGGGAATAAAGGAAGGAAGCTAAGTTTAATAGAAGTGACCCAAAACATTATCAACTGAGGAAAATGGAAGAGATGGAGATGAGGACTTTCAGGAGTCACAGGAGAGAGGGCATTAATGTCTGAAGAGTGCTATGGTATCCTCAGTGGTCGAGTAAGAAAGCTCTTGAGGACCATGTTAGGGGTTCATCTAAGGAAAGCTTTCCCAAAATGGGATGCTTTGTTCACTTATCCCAATCTCACAGTAGAACAGAAGACAAATCAATGCAACACAGAGTTGATAGATTGTCAGAAGGGCTCTCAGACATAGCTCAAATACCATGTACCACCCTCAGCTTGGTTTCAGAGACTGCTGAGAAACTTTAATAGACAGAAGAATCTTTCCTATGCTGGGGCTGAATCTTCCCCATTAGCACTTGTCTCTCTTCCTTAAGACTTTGATTATGGTCTTATTCAGTGACTTCTGTAAGTGATATCAGTAAATCCCATTAGGTGTGAATGAAGGATCAATGTGAAAAGTTCTTAGGGAAAGGTAACAAGAGGGTGTGAAGATAAGAAGGATGTGTGTATTTTAACGATTCACTGGTGGGGGACATATATCACTTTCATTTTCCCAGATCAGATTCTGGGGGATGAGGGAAAGTTCCATTTCTAATAAACTGAGATCATCCCACATTCACCCCAGGAAGGGGCTCCGGATTCCATGGTGCCTCTCTCCACATCAGGTACTGGTTTCAGCCTTTCCAGGCACAGGTAGGACCTGCAGCTGCCTCAGGCTTGGGCCCTGGTGGAGTACTGGTTCTCCTGAATCCAGTGCAGAGATAGATGTCCTGGGTCAGCCCTGCCCCACACCATACAAAGTGTGGGGAGCAGGTGCCTGGTCCTCTGTACCTCCCATCCTGGCAAGCTGGAAACCAGATTGGCATCATGCCCAGTTCATTTCTAAGAGCTTGCTAGCTGGATATTTACTGGGAGGGAGACTTGGCAAGGGAGGGAGCTTGGCAGAAATGCTGCCCAGGCCTGTTCACCCGCTGTGCAGTGGCAACAGAGGTTTATTGCCCCAGTGGAATTTAGTTTATGACACTGTATTAGCGAACTTACTCCTCAGGCTCTTCAGCGCTGAATGGCCAAGGAAAGGCAACACAATTCCTCCATCACCAGAGGCAGGATGGAATGCTTATTGCATTTCCCTAACTCCGTGGCAAGAGAAATTTGATTTATTTTAGAGTTAATCCATCACTCTCTGGCATTCTTTCAAGACGGGCCTTGAGCATAATTGCAGGATCTGGAGAAGATAGGAATGTCAAGTTCAATTTATTCCATTAACATTTTAAAACATTTAATTACGATAAAAACTGAAAAGCGTTTAATATGAATAGGACCATGGCTTTATCATCCCACCAATCACTCTCTCTCTGCCATCACTGGCCTATTACAGGGTCGGGGAGGTGGGATATCCACTCAACACCTTATTTTGCAGTCCCAAATCCATTCATTCTTTTCTGAGTGGTCCTGAATTTATCTACTCCATAGACAAGGGGGAAAGCTGGGTAATTGTGGGATGTGGGAGAGAAATGATCAAGCTGAGTTCCTTCCTGGCCAGGACCTCAGCCTGTGTTGGAATGAGGATATGGAGAGGTGCAAAGATGTAGTTTTTGGGAATATATATATATATATATATATATATATATATATACATTTTTTTTTTTTTCAGGGAAGGGTCTACAGGGTGTTGAGAGTCTCACTACTAGATCGGACTTGTGGTGATCCACCTGTTTACAGTTCCCCAGAGCTAGAATTACAGACACACACCACCATGCCCAGTCTCAAATGTCATCTCAGTGTGTGCTGGGGGAGGGGCTGGCATGGCAGGCCCAGGGATCCAACCCCCAGCCTCTGTGCCTGCTTGCAGGCTATAATTTCTTTTGAAGTTACCTAGGTGGTTAATTATGGAAAGCTCCAGCATTTTGCTACATATTTTCCTATTTTATAATTATTTAGGTATTGTGTTTACTTTGAATTCCATATGAAATTGTGGGGGCTGGAGCAGTGACTCCCTCGAGATGATCATAGGCAAATTCCTAAAATCTGTGTACAGGTTATGTATGTTATGTAGTAGAGCAGAATTTAGCTTGCTCATAATCTGACCTCAAAACAAGGATCTCATTCCATATTGTGCAGCTGGGCCCAGGCAGTTACAAGGATTTCTAAAGGTGGAAGAGGAAGTGGAAGACAAGATCAGAGTGATATGAGCCTTAGGCCTGCTGCTGCCGGCTTTGGTGATGGAGAAAGGCAGCCAGGAGCCAAGATATGGTGCAGGCTCAAAAGGACATAGAAGGCAGGGAAGCAAATTCCTCTCTAACACACCCAGTAAGAAATGCAGCCTGACCCACAACTTGATCTTAGCCAGTGAAGCTTACATCATAAATCTGTACTTTTGATATCGCTTGATTTGTTACTGTAGGGCTGGAAATAATCCAAGCCCTTCCTGGAAAGATGTTAAGAGCCATATCTCCATCACTGACAAAAGCATTCACTCCCGAGCTTCTGCAGGGTGAATGGGTTTGAGGCTCAGGACTTGCACTTGATGAGCCAGGAGAGCTGCTCAGCCTCCATCATGTTCTACTTGGGAAAACAGAAGGAATTATGTAATGTCCCTGAGTTCTCATTTCCACACATTAGCATGAATATGATAGTATTAGGCTAGACCTGGTATGAATGACAGATGAGTTATCATTTGCAAAGCACATAAAATAATGCCTGGCATGTGAGAAAGATCATAAATGTTAGCTATTATCTATCATTATTATTGTTATTGTGTTACTGGGCTTTCTGGAAGTCTTGAGGAATAAAGTGAGATTTGAGGAGGGTAAGTTGGAGATTATGATAAAAATAACTGAGAGTTTCCTGTAGCTGGTTCTTGTGATAAGATTCTATTCGTATAACATTATGAGGAAGCATATAGTGCCATTCCCATCTTATGGGTGCAGAAATGAAGGGTTAAAAAGGCTAAGTAAAAATCTGAACTAGATATTGAGAAAAAGAAAGGAATTTCTCAACAAGAAGGAACAAATAGGGTGGGGAAAAGAGAAAAAAATGATGTGAAATGAAATAAATAAATAAATAAATAAATACAAGATAGATGATATAATTATACTACTAATTCCTTTTAGTTCATGAGATCGTTTTGTGCTTATATTAGTTGATTAATTTTGCATAAGTATATCTTGTTATCGGAGCAACTATTCTGAAGACAATAATATGCAATATATTGATTATTAATTTCTAATTATCTTGTTTTGAAACTCTATATCATTTTTTTTCTTTCTCTCTTTCAAAAAAAGGTTAAGTAACCGAACTTACACAGTCCGTAAGAGGCAAAGCTAGGTGTGAATCAATTCTTCTGCTTTTAATGAGTGTATATCTAAAGGGCTACCCAGAAGCAGGAATGAGAACATGTGGGAAGAAAATCGGCCAGGGCAGGTTGGTTAGTCTAGGTCAGGTAGAGTGGGCTAGATAACTCACTGAGGCACAGGCTGGGAAGTAAGCTTGGGCCAGACAGTAATAATCTTGAACAGCAGTTGGTTAGGCTTGGGATTTTAATCTTCAGGGAAGAGGAAACCATGGAGGGTAAACAAATAGAATTGTAGGAGTATGAATCTTGTAGGCAGATGTGTTGCAGATGGACCCAAGATGAGGGCATCCCAGATGTAAACAAGATAGGTAAGACATCTTCCAAAAAGTTGAAGTATCCAGAGTCTGCAGACCAGTTCTAGCTTCCTTATTGCACATGAAAGGAGAGAGGCCCTGCAAAAGAAGGATCGGCAGGACCTGGCTGTGTTTGGTGGGCAGTGGCAAAAGAAGAGGAGGAGAGAACATAAGCACTCCTGCTGAAGGACTTGGCGTTCAGCTCTGAGCTGGAATGTCTGCTGAGGCAGGTGAGAACTGCAAAGGCTGTGTGTGAGTCTGATCCTGACACCCAGCTCACTGATTGTTATGCTTAGACCTAAAATATCTCTCCAGTTCTCATGTGGGAGATCTGGGGCTTCCAAAGGTGACTGGATCTTGGGCACCCTGACTTCATCTATGAATTAATTCATTGATAAATTCAATGCTGAATGGGCTTTTTGAAAGTGGAGTTGCTACAGGAGGGAGTAGGTCACTGGTTCATGCCCTCTCTCTTGCTCCTTCCCTCCCATTTGACTCCCTTGATGCCTAAAGGTGAGAAAACTTTCATGACATTTCTGCCTTGATACCAACTGACCCTAAACATTTAGGAACTGTGACCCAAAACCTTTTCCTCTTTAAATGTGCATGGTAGGTGTTTTGCTCTAGCAACAGTAATGTAGTAATATCCTAAACCTGGTTGAGTTTATGCATGTGGCCACTTCATCTTTCTGTGCCTCAGTTTCTTAGATATAGACCAGGCTTACCTATGCCTGCCTTTCTCCTTCAGTGAGATGTCCTAGGACACTCATTTGACAGCACAGAAGCAAAGATGTTTTGATAGTGAGAGGGTTTTGCAAACATAGGGCACTGCTCAATATTAGTCACCTGCCAAGACAACCAGACTGAAGGCTCATGGGCCTGAGCCAGGAGAAAGCCTCATCCCTCTTCTATTTATTGGGATGGTACTCTCAGTCTTGAGTTTAGGAAGACCAGAATTTCTTTATGCACTTGATACTCTGCCTTTAGAAATAGCACCAACACTGTCCAGCAGCCCTTTCTCACTCCTGGCACTCCCAGGCCTTTGAATGAGGGCTAGATACATCATTCCCAGTGACGATGAAGTTGCCTTTTCCTTTTCCCAATGAAGACAGACCAGCGGAAAAGCCCGACAGCACCAAAGGGAGCTCTGAAAATTGCATAAAGAAAGAGTCTGTATTCTCACGCTGAAAACATAATGAAAACAACTGTCTCCCTTATCTGAAGCATGGAAGAAAAATGAGTGGGAAGATAGCAGAAAGAGAAAGCCCTCTTATCTCTTATTTTGTAAATGCAAATATATGCATTTTCTCAGGTATGGGGAAAGGCCTCTACCATGGCATCTTTAGTAAGAGGAGGCTTAAGAGTGCTGGAAGGGATCTGTCCCATGGTGGTGACAGCTCTCAGTGCTGGTGAAGGTGGCAGGAACGTCAGGCCTAGACCCCAAATGAGGTTTCTATGGGCTGTCTCACATCTAGCACATCATGCTTCTTCAGGAGCTCTGACAGGCCAGCTTTAGGACAACCTTCTTGTCAGGGTGTCACAATCCCACTGTTCTGTCCACATCTCCTAACAGGACTCTGCATGATGTTAGACCCTCTCCTTAGTTCCTCTCTTCTCTGTCCTGCCTTCCTGTACATCGCCCACTATCCCACATTCCCATTGCTGCTGGGAATTGAATCCTAGCCTGTTTCTTTCTATACTGAACCATTCCTCCCATCGGTTTTTCACCTAGGGGTTATATCAAGGTTAAGCCAAAACAAAAAACAACAGAAATGACAAAACAAAAGCAAATTACATTTGGCCCTCTGTATCTATGGGTTCTACATCTGTGGATTCAACCAACAATGGGTCAAAAAATGCAGGAAAATATTGTGTTTTGACATGAATAGACAATTTTTTTCTCATTATCACCTAAACACCACAGTCTAACAACTATTTCAATAGCACTCTCAGTGAATTAAGTATTATTAGTAATCTATAAATGATTTAAGGCACATAGGAGAATTGTGTAGGTTCTATGCAAATGTACCATTTTCTATCAGGTACTTGAGCATCATGGATTTTGATATCCATAGGGACAAGAGTATGTCCTGAACCCATATTCTCCTTCAGATACCAAGGGAAGGCAGTACAGGGAAAAGCAGTGGACACACTCCTCCCCTACTCCCCGCCCCATGCTTCTCTTTGGGAATGCAGACCAGAAGGTCACCCTGAAGTTTTCTTTTCCCCTCCAAGCAGATACCTGGCACTAAGCGGAGGTGATCCACTTGGCAGAATCCCAGCAGAGCAAAACCAGGCATGACAGACCAGCTTGTCTGTGTCACTGTGCTAGATCAGACCACCTCTCAGGGTTGCAAGGAGTGCTGTGAGGTCAACTAAGACAGATGGTGACCAAGGAGTATGCAATTTAAAAAAAGCAATACTTCAAAGGTAAATTATGGTGATATAATTAAATTATTCAGGCACAGAGTCAATAAGGGAAGCAACCAAAATTATGAGTAGGCACAGGAGAAAAAAAGCTTGGGAAAAGATTGGAACATGTGTGAGCAGAGAGCCCAAGAAAGAATCTGTGCCAGGGGGCAGAAACCATGGGCATCCTTGAACAGATAGTATGGGTAGGGTAATGAAAACAGCCTTGCATTAACTTGCCTTTCTACAATGAAATACCCAAGCAATGAACCTCAGAAAAGGAAGAGGTCTATTGAGCTCACAGGTTTGGATGTTCAGTTGTTTGAGTGAGGGTAGTGGGCTATGACCCATTATCATAGGAGTGTGTGTTGGATCAAGTGATCAAGTGGTGACAGCTTGATACAGGAAACAGTGAGGGAGAGAGGAGAAAGGGGGGAAGATAGAGAGAGAGATAGAGAGACAGAGACAGAGACAGGAACAGAGAGACAGAGACAGGGACAGAGAGACACAGACAGAGAGAGACAGAGAGAGAGATGGGGTTCTGCAATCCCTTTGGAGGACACACTCCCAATAACCTATGAAATTCCTGTGAGGCCTC
>PVKN010038799.1:0-10983 GCA_004027915.1 Capromys pilorides | reverse complement strand
ATTTGCCACAGTAACCCTATAGAGATGATTCCGTCACGATCTCTAAAGCCAGCCTTTCTCAAAGGCCAGGGCAGCGAGGTCCTGAAAACAGATAAAACTTCAAGATCTGAACTCATCTCTGAGACAGATGAGAGGCCCAGTTTGGTCCGCAGGCCAGCACCATCAGTGGCTCTTAGTTCCCATTTCCAATGGAGTCAGAGACTCAGGTTAGGTCACCCTCACCGCTGTGTTAGCTCGTGACCATCAGAAGCAATCACAGACAGCCATCAGGGCAGAGTGTGCAGGACCCACGGCCCAGCCTCTCCAGGCCAGGAAGACACGCTGCTCCCTGGCAAAGGAAGAGCAGCGCCAGCAGGACACGAGGACGCTGCGGCTGGCTCGCTGACACCCCGGGCACGTCAGCTTTTCCATCCACACACGAGTCGGCCCTCCTAACCCTGGCCACTCGTCTATCTCAAAGATGAGCTCAGATCCTGAGATTTTCTCTCCCTGGACATAACTGCCGAGTCTGCCTGCCAGGTTGGTGTGTCGCTGTGTCCCACCTTGGGCGATGACAGGCTGCACTCCATGCAGTGTCCTGGCCTCTGGAGTCACTGGTGTTAGTCACAGCTTCTGCTCGGCCTGGCGTCTCTCTGCCCTGTGGAGTTTCCAGTTTAATTATGAGATCCGTGAAGGAGGTTCCGCCTCGCCTCCCCCTTTGCTGAGCCACTTGTAGCTCTTCCTTTCCACTGGAGGTCTGAACCCCTCAGCTCGTGGTTTGAGAGTCATTTTGTGCAAGCTGCACCAGGACCGTAGATGCTCAAGACCAGGAATCACAGCTCACGTGTCTCTGCTTCTGTGGCTGACTGAGGGGCCTGGACGACCTCGGTGGCCACCCATGACCGCATCCTGCTCAGCTGTGTCTAAGTCCAGTTTCTTGGCTCCTCCTTCTTTCTGAGGCCCCTCGGATCTCGGACGATGGGCTTGTCTTCGCTGGCTCATACGGTTGATTTTCCTTTTGAAAAAATTTGATTTAATTTGAAAAATTTTAAAATAGAAAAGGAAATCTCTGAGTTCTTCTGAAATAAACGATGAAGGCCCTGGCTCTTCACTCGCCAGTGAGTGGGCATTGCTGATTACAGCCCTGGGGGCACCTGTACCTCAGTGCCCCCTGTGGTGGCATGCATGGGTGCTGTGTTGCTATAAATTCCCATGTGCACTGCAGACTGGCTCAGTTGCACATCCTTCTGTGGACACACTGGCTCACTCGTGGCGCCGCTCTGCAGCGCAGTGGGTGCAGCTGAGCAGCCCTCGGTGAGACCTGCCATGTCTGCCGAGAGTCCCCTGAAATGCACCTACCTCAGAAGACTGCAGTCACAGGGGAATGAATGAAGCAAGGACTCTACTCAGCCTGGCGAGAACCGAGAGCTCGCATAGCGCCTGCCGCGTTACCAGGCACGCTGGTAGCTGCAGCAGAAGTCGGTGTGTGCACTCGCGCTTCTCCTGTGAGCAGAAAACGAAGAAAATTGTACGTCACAATAGCAATGCGGCAAAGCAGATTTCTTGTCAGCAGTGAAGGGTTTCCTGGCGTGCTCAGTGCATAAGCTCAGGGCTCTGGTGTCAAAGAGTCTGTCACTCAGGATGTCGGGCTAACGTGACAGTTCCCTGCCTGGTCTTTGTCCTGTTGGAAGGATGGATCGATTATTTCTTTATGCCAAATTCTAACATCAGGTTTGGGTGGGTACTGGTCATTTCATCATGTATTTTAAGTATAATTCTTTGAATCCTGTAATAATTTCAGATTTAAAGGAGAGTCTCAAAGGTGGCGGCAGCAGGGCTGCGTGTTCCTCACCTACCTTCTTCTCTGTTGGCGCTGTCTCCGTGGGACAGCTTGGGGGCAATTGTGTCCTGGTTTCTGCTGGGCTATTGAAAGGAGAAGTTAACCCTGAAACTTTTTTCTCTCTTTTTAATTTTTTCACCAATTTTGCATGCTTATGTCTGGTAATGTGAACAACTGATTTCAAGACAATATAGCGTATAACAACCACTGTTGAGTTCCTACCATCTTGTTTAGTGGCATTACCATTTCTTTTTATTTTTTTTTATTTTTTATTTTTTTTTTCAGTACCAGGGATCAAACTCAGGACCTTACGCTTGCCAGGCAAGCACCTATTCCACTGAGCTATCTCCCCAGCCCCATGACATTATCATTTCTAATGGGGTTCTTGCTGCTTCTTATTCCCTTTAAAAGGTAAAAAAATATTTCATGATACATTCCTCAAAACTAAGAAACTGACAACACTGCTGTGTAATCGTTAGCTAAGCATTGGACTCTGCCAATTTTTCCATCAATGTCCCCTTCCTGCGCTAGATCTAACCTTGAGTAACCTACTGCGTTTGTGTTCCCTGGTCTGCGGCAACTTCTGTCCTTTCTTGCCTTTTCTGCCTTTGATTGATACTCTTACTGTTCTGAGCTACGTAGCATTCCCCAACTGAGCGCATGTGCTGAAGTCCCTGGCATCTCAGGATGTACCTGGAAACCAAGTCGTTGCACAGCCATTAAATTTAAGTTAGGGTGGTCTTGGCCCTTTGTGACTGCTGTCCTTATTAAGACGTGGACAGAAGGGAGGAGAGGCCATGGACAAGCCTAGGATAGAGGCCTTGGAAGAATCCAGTCTTATAACAACTTGACCTTGGGCTCCTTGCCTGCAGAGCTGAGAGGACATGAATGTCTGCTGCTTAATCTACTCAGCCCGTGGCGTTTATCATGGCAGCTGTGGGAAGCTTCTCATCCCTGTGCGTGTGGCCATGCCTGCTCTAAATGTGTCCTTATTTTCCAACTCTGCTGTGGCTCGGATGGTGCCAGCAGTGGCCGGTGAGAGTGCTTGGGTTGGACCTCGTGTTCCCTTGGTGTGGCCCAGGCTTTTGATTTCTGGAGACTTCTTTTCTGAGATCACCAGGTGCGCTAGGTTTGTTGTCATTTCCTTGCTGTGGCCCTCAGTAAGCTGCTTCTCCAAAGGGTTCTGGCTTCTTTGTTTGAAAATGGCATTTGGAAAGCAAGATCTTTAGCCCTGCACGCTGTGCCCGGCCCTGTGGACGGCCTGCACACAGGCTTGCGGTGGTTCTCCACCCCGCAAGCTCAGTTGCTGTCCAAGGTACTGACCATGAAGGCCCTTTCTCTCTCTCCTGCAGTGAGAGTGGAGCCGCCAGCCCGTCACCCACCAGCACATTGGCTGCTGTGTTCTGCTCCCATTCCTGTGGGTAATGGAGGGCAGACACACCACTCGGGCAAAATAAATTCAGAATTTAATGAGTAGTAGCTGTCTCTTTGCGAATCCATCCCTTGAAGGGGACAAGAGAGCCTCTGTGGAGAGAAACATGGGAAGGCGCTGTCCAAGCTGTTCTGTATGAACAGAGATCACGCGATTTCAGCTTTGCCTGATGCCATGTTTCCGTGAAGATGATTTGAGGAGAAGCGTGCTAGGCTCATGTTAGATACAGGAGCACGTTTCATTTCTTGGCAGTTACGGTTAGAAGAAGCCGGCAAAAGCACCAATGTGCCTTGTGGAATTTTCCTCCTATGCTACTAGCAGAGGCAAACTGGCTAAATAAATATACATGGAATAAAACTTTTCAGACTCGGTTTGCAACTGGATATGTTTTTCCACGTCCGGCAGAGGCAGTGCTGGGACCTGGGTGGCTGTGTGCATACATGTTGTGTGATGTGTATCCCTGGATAGCCAAAGCTGGGGTACGCTGATCTGCTTTTCTGTGTATTGCTGATGTGTGACCCATGGAGACAGGCTTATGTGCTGGTTATGCCAGAGTCATTGACATCTACCCTTAAAGACCCTTAACCCATGTATGTTTAGAACAAAATGGGTTCTGCATTATTACCAGGGTACATTTTTTATTTTAGTGCTAATAACCATTGAAGTCCAAGTGGACACAGTAAGTTTCTTTTTTCTTTCTTTTAAAAAAATTGAGTTTGGTATTTTCCCTTACAGCCAGAGTCGTTTTCTAGATTAAAAAGGCATTTAGACATCATTGTTTCATGCATGGGAAACTGTACTGATAGTTGGAATTCTTTGTATAAGAAAAGTAGGTGTGCATTTTCCATGAAAATGACATGAGGTTTGTGGCTGACTCCCGCAGCTACGGTATTCATGAGCTTCGCCTGCTAGTGCTTCCTGGCCCAGAAGGTCCCTGCACCAGCCCTATGATGAATCCCCATCACGTCAGACTCTTCTACGACTGCACATTCCACTGAAGGTCACCACAGACATCGTTGATTGTTCTTATTAAAACCTAATGACCTTTTAAAGAGATGACTCCTTGGTATTCCACGGAAATATTGCAGTGTGGATGTGGAGTGGCATCCTCAGGTCCCTGTCCAGTGTTTAATAACTGTCACTGTGGTTTTTCATCTTCTTCAATTAAAAAAAAATTAATGCGTGTTATCTCTCCAGGATATTTATGACAGTCCTTCCTAAAGTGTCAGCTTCTGACGCAGGTCTCATAACGAACCTCCCAGAAATTCTACCGGCCAAGCCAAGTCCGTGGCATACAGGAAGACATTTTCCAGCTCTGCCTGTTTGTGGCCTTCTTATACTTCTTCTTGTCTTTCAAATTTTTATGGCTCATTTTTTAACTTAAAGTGGATGGTAGCACGCTGGAGTGGGAAGGAAGCCTGAGTCACCTGTATGTGGGGCACCGAAGCCCCGCGGGCTCAGAGGGCGCTGGCAGCATCCAGTAGGCTCCTCTACAATGAGCTCCAAGTAGGACGAGGCTGGAAAACATGCCCAGTGCTTCCTCTCCTCTTTCATTGTCTTCTTCATATCATTGTGTTTTGTAAGAAAACACAGGTGACTTCCCCACAGCAGGACTCCTGTCTCAGCATCCCCGGGGCTGAGGAGCTCAGAAGGCAGGCAGATTCAGTGTAGTCAAGGGCCGGCTTTGCACACCACAATGGCACCATTGTTGTGTCTAGGTGGTGGGAAGGGCGAGTTTCTGTGGAGCTTCTTTCACAGGGCACCAACCCCATGTACACCTGCCACACCCTTGTAACCTCATGCCCTCCAGAAGTCCCTCCTCCTAAGTCCAGCATCCTGAGGTGAGGATCTCAGCACCAGGATTTGGGGACCATGGATCCTCAGGCCACCACAACTGCAATAGCCGCATGGGCGGCTAGAAGGGGAGAAAGATTAACTCCTCACAGACCAGAGGCTGGAAGTCCAGAGTCAGGGGCACAACGGGTCTGGTCTCCAGTGAGCCCTTCTTCCTGGCTCCTAGGCAGCCCTTCCTCCTCGCTTTCATCCTCTCCGGCATCTCTCCCTCTTCCTGACAGTAAGTGGGGGTGCGTGCCCTTCCTGCTGCATCCAGGCCCCCTCACCTAACCTCCTTCAACCCCAGTTTCCTTAGGTGAGGCTGCAGCTCCCATCCTCACTGGAGGCTGAGTGTCTCAGCAGTGCGTATAGAGGACACGATTCATCCATAACCCAAGAGCTCTGTTAAGAGTTCTGTGTTTCCTTTCCACATTTGCTCAGCACAGTCATGGGAACATCCTTTGACTTAATGACTTCCACTGAAAATGTCCTGATTTCTCTCCTCCGGGGTGAGACCAGAGCACATGGCCACACTTCCCTGTGCCTAGGGCTACAGCCCTCTTTGTGTGCTGGATGCAAAGAGCCCCTCATAGCCTGCTCCACTGCCCCACAAGTCTTTCCTGCTATATGCATCTTCCTCTCTGGTTGCTACCCTTCCACCCCATAGTATGCAAAGTGGGGTCCCAGAAATATTGGCTTCCCCGGGCAGATGTTAAGAGGTGTGGACCTCGGTCTCCTCCCTGGACTTCCTGCAGCTGGACCCGCATTTTGCAAGACCCCATGTGGGCCCTGTGCCTAGCAGAGTCAGAGTGACGTGACTCTGTCATGGTCCTTGATGTGAATTCCAAGCAACTCTTCCACGCCAGTCCCGCAGTGACTTCCAGGTAGTTTCAATCAATCTTATTGCACTGCTCAAGGGACTCATTTCCCTCCAACTTCCCATCTGATGCTCTGCACCTGCAGCCTGCAGCCTTTCATGCCGCTGCTCAGAGATGACAAGGCCCCCTCTGTGGAGCCCAATGTATGCACAGAGACCTTTCTGTAATAAGGTAATCATGCCGCATCAAGAGACTGGATGCAGAGAGGCAGGCGTGCGTGGTAAATGGCTTAGGATAATTCTTGTTCAGTGGCTTCGTCTTTTATTCATATGCCACTTTGATTTTCTGGACTGAAAATATGCACTATTGTTTTAATCCACTTCCTTGAACCCATATTTTTAGGACTTTCAGCTGGGATACTTACTTTATATTAAATACACCGGAGGTTGTATAAATAAGGACTTCAAATAGCAATGTTGTCCTTGGGGATGTGTTTTCACTGTTTGTCTTCAGACTTCTAAAATATGCATGAGCCCCGTGAATCAAATTCTCCTTTTGCAGCTCCTTGAAAAATTCAACAACTGATTATATAGAAAATTAAATGTCCCAGCGGGTAGCGGCCATCTTTTGTCTTTTCCCAGGCGTGCTTGGGAGTCAGAAGAAGACAACCTGCTGCATCCTCAGGAAAAATAACCCACGAAATTTTAGCAAATCACAGAATGCTTCTCAGAGCTTCTCATGTCACTGTTTATTTGGTTTAGAAGTTCAGGAAAGACATCAGGGAGAGCGAATGCAGCAAAAGATTTGGACGTGGCAGAAGCTGTGTGGCCATCGTGGCGGTCGCTTTTGTGGTGACAGCAGCGCTCTGATACCCCTGCTTGACAGTGACCTCCCACAACCCGCCTAAGGGCCCTTTGCAAGCTTTGCTCTTTGATTTGCCACCGCTACTGCTTCCAGGGCTGCAGGCGGGGCATCCTTGGCTGCTGGGAGCTGCAGGCTGCTGCTCACGCTCACAAAACCTGGGTGCTTCCGAGAAGGTGGGGGCTTTGTGTCGGAGACATTTTTCATCTTCTGAGTTTCTGCTCTCATGTGAATCATGAGGCTGGATTTAGTTGAAGTTATGCGAGCACCTTCTTTCCGTCTTCCCTCAGCTCCTTTGCTTCCTCTCCTTGGCCTCCCTTTGGTGATGCTCCCTTTCTAGACGGCAAAGCCAAGCTCCCCTCATGGCGTCAGAGGCATCCTCGGCTGCGCCGTCTGCAGCGGACAGGCCTTGTTCTGCTGAGCAGGGCTCAGCTCTGGGTGTCTGCTCTCAGAGCCTGCTTTAGTTTGATTTGAACAAAGCTGGCATCTGTGGGCAGTGACCGATGACCGACCACTCACGGGGGCTGTGGCGAGAAACCCCATGAGGTTAGAAATCCTCTGAGGTTGGCCCTTCTGAACCCTGGGCACAGCAGAGGCTCCTGGTGGCCTTTGGTGGGGGCAAGCCACTGGCTGGGCCCCCAAGCCCTCTGTCGGGACCTCTGCCCGGTGCTGCTCCAGTGCCTCTGTGACACAGACAATTGCAAGCGGTCACATCCACTGCATTCTACAGGCCATGCATAGCCAACCCTGGTTTAGGTGGTCAGGACTAAAGGACAAGTAGCTGAGTTCATGAGCCCTGCCCCGGAGGCTGCCTACCATTAGACCCTCATCCATGCCAGCAAAGCTCACCCCGTCACGTCTGCCCAGGCGTTCTCCACCACACAGGTCCATGCCCCATCCTCTGTGAACCTCCCTAGCTCAGAATAAGTGGCTGCACACCTCCACTTCAGCACGCCCTGTCAGCCACAGTGTCCACTCACTTTGCATGTGAAGGTTTCTTGCTAGTTGAGTCACAAGCTAGGGAAACTGCTAGAGGTCCTTGCTGGTAGAGGAGCTGCCTCCGTGTGGCAGGCACTGAGAGAGACTCCTGGTGGTCATTGCTTAGGGTTAAGAGGATAAAATTGGCAGCATATATTTGATGCCCTAGACTCTGTGGCTTCACCCAAGATGAGCAGGCCTTCTGCCAGCATAAGTAAACATGGTGACAGTGGCCATTCTAGTGCTGGCATGCTGATTTTTGTGGAAAACTGGCCGGGTACCACAGAGGCTCTCAGCTTTGTGACTATACCCATGGGTATGAGGATTCACATAACTTGAAGGGCCTGTTTATAAGATCACTCGGTGGTCTTGGGTTCCCCTCTGAGTAAGCAGAGGAAGATTAACTGAAACTCAGGATAGGAACGCGACTCTTAGAATGTTAAGTCCACTGATGGTAACCTCAATTACCCACCTGTCCCCTAGGCTAGTGTTCCTGGCCAGGCCAGAGAGGCGCACTTTTGGTATTGCTCAGATGAGCCACATCTCCCCATGAGATGTGCTTCGCGTTCAGATTGAGTTTGACACCTGCGACATCCAGAAGTGACTGACTGTGGATCTGGAACACCAACAGCTGCACTGGAGGGCTGTGGCTGCAACCCACAGCCCCTCCCTCCTCCCGCCGTCCTCACACTGGAGCATCTTCAAAGACATTAGCTGCTAAACCCTAGCGTGTCCATGTAGTTAGTCCTTACCAATTTGAATAAATTAAACTTAGCCCTGATTACACAAGTGTTTTCAGGGTTCCAAATGCAAACACGACCTCAGTGGACAACCCAGGAGACGCTTCCAGATGGAGCTTATCAGCAGCGCCTGGCCGGCCAGCTCCTTCTGCCTTGGAGCAATTAATATGCAAAATCTCTCAAGCAATTCCTTCTCAAGTGGGCTAAGCCGACTCCTTGAAGTCTTGTTTACAGTTTCACCTTGTTTAGCAAAGCCTTCTCCAGTCGGGTTAAAAACCTCAATTACAACTCAGACGGAGCTGCACAGCCTCGGCCCCCAGCTGCAGCCTGCACTTTCTCTCTGTGCGTGGGATTTAGGGCCCACTGCCAGGGCACCTGGCTTCGGAGGGAGCTCAGGGCTTCTCCCCATCCCAGGGACCTTGCAAACTGCTCTGCGACAAGTGTGCTCCCCGTGAGTTCACCTCAGACTCTGCTGAGACAGATTTGGAAAGGAAGTCCCTGGTGCTGCTGGTCCAGGCACTGTGCGTGAAGGAATTAAGATGCACACACCCCTAAAAAGTCACGCCTAAACCTTTGCTACATAGAAGTCACATGGTCAGCACAGGTCACCCCGAAGGTCCACCTCATGAGAGTGCTCTGAGCACTTGGGTGTGATGTGCTCCACCACGGTTCAGAGTGTCTCCTAGTGTCAGTCCCTCCTCGCCTCCCACTCCACCCTCAGAGACAAAGAAGCAAAGTACAGCTTCCCCTGCCTAATCCATGTCTTGGGCGGTGACTTCAACTCCCTTACACTCTTGCAAGGTAGACAGTGCATTCCCATCTCCCCTTAACCTCTCCTGCATCCACTTACGTGCCTGGTGGCCCTGCGGATGCTGACGCTGCTGGGTGTGGATGCAGGTCCCGTGTGGAGATGGTCCTCACGTGTGATGGCTGCACGCGCTTACCAGCTGCGTCTTTGCTCCCTCAGATGCCCCTTGTTCATCTCCGCCTCCCTGGCTGCCTACACCCCTCATCTCCTGCCTATGTCCCTCCAATAAATGCAGGAGCCCCCCTCTTCTAAGTTCTGGCATGGATGCATTGATGGGATTCAATCACTGCCCTTCCTCAACACCTTCTGTACTTCCCTGTGGCCAAAACTCTTACACATGAGGCCAGGTTGATTAAAAATGTCCTCCCCGGCTACACCCGATAGTGCCACCACTCTACAAATAGACAGGTGAGTGAGTAAGTTATGCACTTGAAGTGCCTCTTGGCCCTCGAGTTTTTCTGCAGCTGGAATCCATGTCTGCCACCAACCTGCTTTAATAGAACCTAACAGGTCCACTCACCTTCAGGGACTGACTTAAATTTTTCACTGTGGCACGGCACCTTCACAATTCCAACAGCCATGCCCAGTCACAGCCAACACTCTCTCCCCTCTGTTCAATCTGGCATGTTTAGGACCTTTTTCATCCTATAAATATTGCTCATTTAAGTTCCTTTTATGGGCATTCACATTTTGAATGGCAAAATGTAACCATCCCTGCACCTCCAGAGTCACCCAGCATAGGACCTTAGTTACGATAGATGCTGAATAAGTGTTTAATCTATTTATCAACAGAGAGACAGAGACAGAGAGAGACAGAGACAGACAGAATTATTTTGATTCTTTTCTCAAGAGTAGATTTTTTGAAAGGTGGTAGGAAGTTGAAAAGACTCCTCCTCATAAAATAATAAAAGAGAGAGGAATGTTCCAGAATAGCTGATACCAGATATACCTGAAACATAGCTTCATCTGGGGCTCAATTTCAGAAGTAGCAGGGACCTCATAATAAAGTGCTCCTCTTCACTTGACCCTCCCATGAGTCTTCTGCCCCTTTGGAAAATGTCATCGTTGATACTATTGTTTCTGTAATTTATAACTACTTTGATACCTGAAAGGGAATTTCTGTAAGAATACCAGGCTGATATCTCTAAGACAAGTACGTTGACCATCCAGTCGCTAAATCTGCGAACATGGACATTTTGAGGCCAGGATGTTTGAACACCCAGGAAGGAAGCTGGAGGGCCTGGGCCTGAGGTTGGATGGGGCAGAACTGTAGCTTGTATTTCAGTAGCGCTGTTGAGCATTAGTGGAAAAGTGGGCTCAGTATTTACTGTCTTAGCCCCTTTCTTCATCGCTGAGACAGAGGGCCCGACCCCTGCAGCATGAGGGAGGAGAGAGCTTTTAATTTGAGCCTTGAGCCTGTGGCTGGTAGTTCCAGCAGGAATGCACGGCAGAAGGGCCTGGTGGAAGGAAACTGCTCAGATCATGAGGGCCAGGAAGTGGGGAAGGTAGAGGAGCCGGGGAGGGCGATGCCCTTGTCCACATTGTGGCCCCAGTGAGCTGTCTCTGAACAAGACATTCAACTCTGAACTCCCAGTGAACCTGTCTCCTAGTAGCAGAGGCCCCCAGAGCCCAGTGGACTCCAGGAATGACCTCTGACATGTGACACTGTGGCGAGGCGTTCCCTGGCTAAAGCG
>PVKN010038798.1:0-10980 GCA_004027915.1 Capromys pilorides | reverse complement strand
GGCCGTGCGGGCCTCCAAAACAAGGTGTGGTGGCACATGCCTGTAATCTCAGAGCTGGCGAATCTGAAACAGGAGGATCGCGAGGAGCCTGAGCTGCGTAGTGAGACCCTGTACCAAATAAATAATCTTTTTAAAAAGATTAAAAAGAAAAAGAAAAAATAGCATATCAGAAGAAAACAGCATATCAGAACTCAGAAGTCCCAGGATTTAGTCTCGACTTTTCTGCCTGGGTGACCTTGGACACATCACTCTCTGAGTCAGTTTCCAAAATTTAAAACCCATGAAGTGATTACTAAATCACCCAAGTTCTTGCCAATTAATAGTTTGTGAATATCTTTAGTGTAGAACTGCTATGTGCTATGTGAGATTCGGAACTAATTAGCTCTTTTCTAAGATGATTGCTGTGAGTATTCTTTTTTTCCTCCCTGATGAGGCCAACAGCTGGGTAAACATAATTTTTCTTCAAACATTGCTAATTGATCACATTAACTCCACCACCGGCGTCCATCTTTGGTCATTTGCTGAGGTTGCTGATGTCCGCTTCTCCCTGCGAAGACACAGCTGTGTCTCACCCACTTGGTATGGAGCCAGAGGGAACCATTCAGCCAGCAAGGGTGCTCTACTAAATACATGACTCTCCTCCTCCTCCTCCTCCTTTCTCCTTCCACTCCACCTTCTTTTCCACTGACATTGGTTTTATCTTTATATAAGAAATAGGACTCCGGACCCACAAAAAAAAAAAAAAAAAAAAAAGAAAAGAAATAGGACTCCTTCCGGGCCTGCCATGCTGGCCCTGCCCCAGGGGCATGCTGAGACAATAGAGGCTGGGCGTAGTGGCTTCCACCTGTAATCCCAGCTCTTGGGAGGCTGTAAACAGGTGTATCACTACAAGTCCAATCTAGTAGTGAGACCCTGAACACCCTGTAGACCCTTCCCTAAAGTACACAAGAATAGAAGAAAGGAAAGAGAAAGAAAAGAAAGAAAGAGAGAGAGAGACAGACAGACAGACAGACAGATAGACAATAAATTGGACTCCAGGTAGCTCCTTCTAGAAAACTGATAGGACAAGTACTAAATCCATGTGTTCCTAACCCATCTATATGAACAATACCCTCACTAACACCAGCACATTGTGAACATGTAGATAAACGCCAAAGGAGGAAGTGTTAACTTTGCCTCAAGACAGTCTACTAGGAAAATGTGGGGTCCGTGCTACCTTCTGCCTGTGCAAAGGCGGGGTGTGAAAATTGATGAGCCTTGAAGCAACTCTTTCAGATTGCCGCACTCTATCGATAATATTTTTATGATTGACTTACAACCACAAACTTCTGTCAGGGGAAATGAGGGCAGGTTTTTTCTTGAGGGCCATTGGAGGAAAAGGACAGTCTGAGGAACTTCAGTCTCAAGGCGTCCTCGGCCGAGCGGCTCTCATCCTCTTCTGATGAGTCTACAATGTCCCACTCTCCTCCTCCCCCCACCCCGTGCTAATTTGGTGCATATTTTAAGTGAGGGCTGTGGTGTGCTTCTCTATTAGGGTTTAATTAAGACATTAGAATCCACTCAGTAAGTACAAGGCATGTATTCACTAAACACAAGGCAGGCTTGTATTTTGAGAGACCAGAGTTGGGCAATAAAGGGTCAAAGAAAAGCACAGCATCCTTTCTTCCGTTTCAGAGGCCTGGACTTTCTGCCACTTGGCCTTTATTTCTGTAAGGAGCTGACACAGGACAGCTTGAACACGTGATGAGAAATTCACGGTCCCTTTCAGATTCCTTTGTTGGTAGAAAATAGTTCAGTGTCTGTGTTCAGCATGCAGGTGTGAAGACGTCGCATATTAAGATACTGAGGACTGTGACAATGCATAGGTTTCTAAATCTTTAAGATTGCAAAATTACGCACCTACATTAACAGAACAGGCTTTAAAAATCATCTGAAGGTTCAGAGAGAATGTGAATAGCCTGCGTGAAACATATGGTAGGAATCGTTCATTCCATTTGCATTTGTTTCTGGGTGCTGCACTTATTGCAGCTTATAAAATCAATTCAGCTTGGCTTCTGTTTCTCTGTGAAGTAGAGTATTTCTATGTAATAAAGAAAACATGCGCCCAAGATATGAGCGTCGAAATGTTTTCATGCAGATCAAAACACGAGTCTGTTGACTCAACTATGAGCAAAACTGAAAAGCCTCTCTTCCCCCCAAAAAGCAAAAAATGTAGGGAGCTGTTCTTATTTTGTTTACAATGACATTAAATACACAAAGTATGCAAGTGCTCATTGTTTAGAATGAAGCATTAAAAAAGCATATACACTCGCACATCTCCTGCACTATAGTAATGTAAATGTGTTACATGTTATCAAGTTAAATCTGATCAACTAACATGCATGGCATAAAAGATCATTTATTTTTCTCTTGCTACCAGTAGCAACAGTGGACCAACATTAATTTGTACTTTTCTGATAAGAATTCGTAATCTAAGGTGCCCTTTCTGTTTGCTGTCACTCATACCTTTACTTCTGATTCATTATGAATCACAGCTCACGTGTTCAGTCACTCTAAATTGATCATAATGGCTTATTTGTAGCTCTTAAGGGTCCGTTAATCTCCCATGGTGAATTACAGTAGAATTCAGCTCATTCATTGGCATTAATACATAGTTGAAGTTTAAAATTGTTAGTCTTTTTTTTTTTTTTTACTTTTATAAATGACTGAAAAAAATCAAGATTTGTTGCTCTTGCCAGAAAACAGTGAGAATTTTCAAAATATTTCCCTTTGAAGACGTGGGCTCTGATACCACCACATATGTGACTGTTCTGTTGAAGCCGTTTTTGATAGCTTGCACTCCCAGTACTGTCTTCTTAAAAATAGGATCAGAAATCCTGGTGTTAGGCCCAAAGCCTCCTCTAGAGTCCAGCCCTTGTTTTACTCAAGAATGAGATTAAGAGCTGGGGAGATAGCTCAGCAGTCTAAGCACATGCCTGGCAAGCGCAAGTACCTGGGTTTGGTCCCCAGTACCGCATGCCATGCCCGCCCTGGAACCCTCGACATGCCATGCCAGCCCTGAACCCAGGTTGGTGTAATCCCAGTTCTGGAGAGGCTGAGACAGGAGGATCACTATGAGTCCAAGAGGTGTAGCGAGACCCTGTACCACATACATAAAGATAAGATTTTTTTAAAAAATTTTTTTAAGAATGAGATTAGCTCAGGTGTGGTGGCGCACGCCTTGTAATCCCAGCACTTGGGAGGCTGAGGCAGGAGGATCAATGTGAATTTGAGACCAGCCTGGGCTACAGAAGTGAGCTTAAGGCCAGCCTGAACTGCATAGCAAGACCCTGTCTCAAAAAGCCAAAAAAAAAAGAATGAGATTAGCTCATGAGAATAAGATGGCTACTGGGGAATGTAGCACAACAAACTAGGCCCAGAATTCTTCAGTGAAGAGAAAAATCCATGAAAATAAACATTTATGCACTTGCCTAAAATCCCAGAAAAAAAGACAGTCACCCTAGGAGAAGCTGTCGGTACTACATACTCCTCCCTCTTCTCACAGAAAACAGATGGCGCACGAGGCTTGTATTCCTAGGGAAAATTGGGGAAGGGGTTATGCTGGTGTTTAGTTCAATCTTCCAAAGAGCCTAAGCCACACATCACAATTTCCAGCAGCTTAAGAGCAGTGCTCCGTGGCTCCACAGTGCCCACAGAGTGAGCGTCCTAAGTAGACCTTTAAGACAGTCTAACCCCAGCCTGTTCCTCCAGCCTTACAAAAAGGTCTTCCCGAAGCAGACTTTCTGCACCAAACTGACCAACTTTTCCTCTGAACAACCAGGTGTGCTGCAGCCTCTCTCCTCTACTCAAAACAAGGCTTTGTCTTTGGTCTAGCTTTTCCCCCCCGCAAAACTTCCCTTCCCTGTTGTCTTCTCAGTGAAGTTATCCCACTGGCTTTGGGAACAGTACAGTGCAATTGGCTCCAACTCTGGTCCTCAGAGCCTGTGGATGGGTGTGAGAAACTAGGAGGAGGATGCATGGAATTAGTAACACACATTGTCAGGAACTTGAGGAGAACTAGAAATAAACCATTGTTACAAGGGCTGGCTATGAAATTCTTTAACGCTGAGAAGACAACACATGTGAAAAAAAGATGAGGATGTACTATCAGTAGTATATTGTACAAAATGCAGCCAGAGACTTCTTCCTCTAGCTTCATGTGCTAACTTCCTGCACCTAATTATTACATGAACCTGTGTGTGTGTGTGTGTGTGTGTGTGTGTGTGTGTGTGTGTTGAAAACTGTGTTATTCTTAGGGCCAGCGAGGTGGCTCAGAGGATTAAGCACCTGCTTAGACAAGTGCAGGGACCTGGGTTCAATCCCTGGCACCACATGCCGCACCTACCCCGCTCTTGGTTGAGCTGAGCCTGCCACTGAGACACAGCAGGGTGATGCACACCTGTAATCCCAGTGCCGGGGAGGCTGAAAACAGGAGGATCACTACGAGTCTGAGCTGTGTAGTGAGACCCTGTGCAACATACATTAAAAAAAAATCACCTGTGGTATTTATTATGGTTTGTGTATAGGTGTCCCCCCAAAACCTCATGCAGTCATGGGCAGCTTCTTGAATTTGCAATTGGTTATTGTGGGTGTGGGTGTGGATGCTGCATCTTCCCTGGGACAAGTGATTTACATGTCACTGTAAGGAAGGAAGAGAAGTTAGCTATTTGCTGCTGCTACACCTCCCTTTGCTCTTGCTCTTTGCCTGCCACCAGGAAAGGTGGTTTTCTGCCATGTGCCTCTCTGCCTTGGAGCCAGCTGAATATGGACTGAAACCTCCAGTAACTGTGAGCTAAATAAACCTTTCCTTCCCTCATTTTGAGCGCTGAATATTTGTCCCAGAAAGAAGAGAAGAGTAACTAACACAGTGTTCCTTACCTAGCTCCAGATATCTCACATCCAGAAGGGGTGCCTTCATGCTTTGATTCGAGGCTTGTTGGGTCCAGCTGCCTTTATGCAGCCAGCAGTAGTGCATCTCACCTCATGGAAAGCATGCGGGTGGCTAGGCATGTTGCTTCAAATTTGCTGTCTGTTCTTCTCCAGACTTCTCCAGGCACCACCCGAACTCACCTGCTCTGAGAAACAGCCTCCTCCTCCTTCCTCCAAAGCCTGTGTTCTGGGTTAGCCCCATCCTTCTGCCCCAGGCAACATCATTTCACCTTCATCTTTGTGCAAGGTGCAAAGCCTGCCAGCTCCTGGCTGCTGAGCTCACCAGGCCCGGCAACATCTGAATACCTGGGGCTCACTGAGCACGGCTCACACTGGTGCGTCCATGCAAGTGCACTGGCCTATAACACCTTTGAAGTCCCTCTTCCCTGGAGCATCCTTTACCCACTTCAAAACCTGGCTTAAAATATCTTCACTTCCTTGAAAATAGCCTTGTCCTCTTAAAAATAACTAATTCCTCTTCTGTGGTCCCAAAACACGTCGCTTTGTCATGCAGGATTTATCACAGCCTGATGGGAGGGTCTTCTGGATGTGTGTCCCTCCTCGGTAGACTGAGAACATATTGTGTGCGGGGAGTAGGTTTGAAGAATCATTGTCTCTCCCTTGTGTACCTGTCACATCTAGTTGGCATTTTAACAAATGTTTGTGTCATAAATCTGTTTTTTTTTTTCCTCTCACCACCGTGAACTTAATAAAAGCAAACAGTTGTGTCATATCATGTCACTTCTAGTGTTGAACACAAACTTTCTTTTGATGGTGTGCCTTCCTGTAGATTCTTCTAAAATTTTTTTAAATGCGTTTAAAGCTGTCTTAAATTTTCCTCATCTGTCTCTAGCTAGTTCTGCTCCTCTGTCCTCCCAGGCTCACAGAAGTTGCCCGTGACTGCGTTGCCACACAGCTACTCCTCGCCCCTCGCTATCCAACCTCTAGAAAGCAGAAACCACTCTTCTCACCTGCATGTTAAATGATAAGGCATAAGGGGAGGCGAACAGTCGTTAAGACCACAGCAGACACACACATGTACACATACATGCACACATACACACACGTAAAATGTAAAATCACGCCATTTCGTCAACACCAATTGACATATGTATGTCTTAGTTCATTTTCTGTTGCTATCACACATCTCAGATCAGAAAATTTATAAAGAATAGAGATTTAGGGCCAGGGAGATAGCACAGTAGAATAAGCACTTGCCTGACAAGCACAGCGTCCTGAGTTCAATTGCTGGTACAAAAAAAAAAAAAAAAGAATAGAGATTTATTTAGCACAGTGCTGCAGATGGAGACATCTGAGAGCATCACCTGCCCTCTGGTGAGGGTTTTCTTCTTGCACCCAAACATGACGCAGAGCATCACATGGCAAGAGAGAGAAAGCCTACTGGAGCGAGCTCACTTGTATAACAAATGGTGCTCCTGATAACCCATTAATCCGTGGAGACATCAATCCATTCATGAGCACACAGCCTTTATGACCCAGTCACCTCCAAAAGACCCAGCCTCTAGATACCAATTATGTGAGTTTGGGGGTTAAGTTTCCAGCACTGAGCTGGAACACGGCAACGTTTATTCACTGTATTAAATGCTTTCAGTAAACAGATGAATTAATGCCATGTTGGTATTAATGTTGTGTCCACTTCACAGATGAAGAAACTGAATCTGAAAAAGATTAATATCTTCCCAAAGATCCAGCTTTTACATCGTAGAACTAGAGTTCAAACTTGCATCAAAGGAAGTTATTCACACTGCTTCAAAAGTGGGAGGAACCGGTTAGCATTAGTGACCACGTGGCTGATGGCTAAAACCTGCTCAGAACTAGACTGTGCATAAATTGCGTGCCATAAAACTCAGATACATTCCTAACCACTAACATGTACACCTCTCAGAAGAACATTGATCACTGAGAAGTTACTTAATTTATATTTTCAGTCTTCTATCTGAGGCAGAGGATGCTCCATGATTCCTAGAAGATAATCCCTGTCCAGACAGCAGCAGATGCTTCTGGAAAGTCAGAATCATGTAGTCCCAGAGCAGAACCCCACCGTGAGCCTTAACACCTAAGCCTGACTGGCCATGCGTTTTTGACAAAGATGGCGCCTCTGCTGCTTTGTCTTGTGGGAGCAAAGCTGGCATGCTCCATAATTAAGGATTCCAAGCAACTGACTAAATGCAAAGCCACCAAGAGACTGTCAGTTGTGTGGTGAAAAGAGGAACAGAAAGGCAGCCCATTTGCATTTCACAAATATTTGAAGACCTTGTTTTTACAAAATCACTGGGTGGGCAAGATCCAGTTCTAAATTTTGCATCCCCATTTCCCCAGCTTTTCACACTGATTATGTATTTTCATAGGTTGGCCCAGGGTATGTATATATGTATTTATTTATTTGGTACAGGGTATGATCCTCCTATCTTAGCTTCCCCAGAGCTAGGATTATAGGTGTGCACCACCACGCCTCATTTCACAGATAAAGGGCCAGCTTGGAGCCAGGCCGGCACAGTATGCAGTACCAGGGATCAAACCTGGGTTCTTGAGCTTGCAAGGCAGGTGCTTAGACCATCGAGCTATCTCCTCAGCCCAAGTTTTAAGCCAATAAAACCCCATAAATTACATGTAGAATTACAGAAAAAAATTAGTTTTGGCCTGCATGTATTTTCTAATTTGGTATTGTATACCCCCTGGGTCCCTGCTGTATACCAGGTACTCGTTATAGAGCTGCGCTGAAGGACCAGAGGTGATCATTTTCAACATCAGAAACTGGGATAGTTTCCAGGATGTGCTTCTATTTTCACAGTTTGATGAATAAGCACATTATGCAGCACTAAATGACATGTGGACAGATTTGAAGCACCGAAGGCCTCCAGGATGAATGGATCAGCAAAACACAGCATCACAAGACCAGGCTTAGGTGCTATAAATATGGCTACTGCAGATACCAACTCTCAAAAACTATAATCAAGATATAGAATCAAGTACTTTCTTTAGAATTGTCAACGAAGATACTGTTAAGTACTTTGCAAGGTGATAATTTCTAAGAAGACCAAAAAAAAATATTTACTTGGATTCACATTGTCTAAGGGGAGACAGATAAACATTGGCATGGCTGCTGTATTGGTGGACATAGAGGAAGTGAAACCACCCTTCTGTTAATTTTGTTTCCAAATGGAAAATAGATCCTCGCTCTTGGAGGCTACCATCCTTGCAGTGCCAGCCTGCTGTCAGAAATCTGTTCCTGATAGCCCTACAAAGTGTGCGAGAAATGACATTGCAGAATGTGATTTGAGACAGAAACAGTTAAGTCTCCCAGGCTTTTGCTCCTTGGTTAAAAAAAATAAAAGATGCAGTGTTGAAATCTAACCGATTCCGTGGCTCGCTTACATAATCTCTCTGAACCTGTTTCCTCATTGGTGAAGCAGGAGACGATAGCGCTTGCTATGGAGGCCGCGAAGATGTCGTGTGATCAACTATGCACAAAGACTGTCCCATGAACTAGTCCTAAGTGACTTTCCAGCCATATTACTACATGTCATCTACTCATTTTAGGTCACAATGATTTATTTCAGGTGGTGGAAGCAGAGGGAACAAATGCCGTTCCAGAACCTCCCATGCCCCCAGATATGTAAATTGTTTCATACAGTACCGTTTCCTGGAGTAATTTCTACTCCCACCCCTGGAACAGTCCTGGTTCCCCTCGCAGCTCCACCACCCACCGAATGGCTCGAACGCTTTCCTAGTCTACTTTGAGCAACTGTGAATCCTTCTGTCTGCACAATTATTTTTATGTACCATGCATATTTAACCAGGAGAATAAGGAGCCTACTCCAGGGTTGAGAACTAATGGTGCTCGTGTTCTCCTGGGGGGCTGAGTGGGGGCCAGTTGGCCCCCTGGGTGGCACGTCTTGTTGATGAGACCCAAGGGATGGCCTCCATCCCTATGTGAGCCCGTCTCCTACGCCTTTCCCGATCCCACATCACAACCACACCTGTGGTGATACAAGATCTGCAAGCGATTTGGACGCCTCTGTTTTCATGTCACTGGTCAAGTCCCCTCAGACGGCGTAGCGCCATTCATGACTCAATGTAATACAAGGTCCTGACTGCCTCCCGAGTGCTGGCCGCGTGCTAGATGCTGGGCTGTACCAAGTAGACGTGCTCCCTGCCCTCACGCGGCCTGTAGTCTAGCCTGGGAGGGGGGCGCAGACATGCAGGCGAGCACGTGTGACCCTACGTTCTGATTTTTTTAAACAATGGAGACTGACAGAAAGAGAGTTCAAAGCCACACATAAAGCCTCTCCAGGGGATGGTGGCGAAGCTGAGGCCAGAGTGGGAGGAAGAAGCCAGCCGTTTGAAGAACAAGAAGATTGTCAACAGCATCCAGGGAGCCCCTTCCTGCAGGTCACTGTGGCTCCCATGAGACCTAAGGGAGGAGACAGCGCCACTCTCCCCACTGCAACGTGCGGCGGCCTTGCCCATTCCGAGGAGCGCGTGTGTGTTCCTGCCTCCCGTCCAGTGGCCGCTCCGCCCACTCTCAGGTGGAATTCTGCGGATCAAGCGGTAAGAACTTAGCTCTATGTCAGCAAGAGAAGAATGGGCAGGCACACTGTGAACTCTGGGCTTGGAATACACTAGTCATCCTCCACCCGTAACTCCAATCCAGGCTCTCATGGGTTAGGAAGATGGACCCATAAAGCCAAAAGGGTGCACCGCGCATGGCGGGCACCATCCCCTCCCACTCCGAGGGCCCTGACATGGCATTCGGCTCTGTCACCTGTGCACCCATCTAGAGGTATTCAGTCAGCATATGAATCTATAGTTCTTTTTGGTCTTCTTTTTTAAACATTGCTTTTGTAGGATGCTTTATCTTTCTCAAAAGGTTGTCACTCATGTAGTTCTTTTTTTTTTTTTTTTTGTTACTCATAAGAACGCTGTACTAGGAAGCTGGGCTTGGAATACTAATCCAACAAAAAGTTAACAGAAAATATGCTTTGGTTTCTTTACAAAGTACCCTGCCCACCCCCGAGCTTTCTGAATATGCACTGTGCCACGCTGCAAATGCTCATGTCAGCGGAGGAGACGACAGGATGGGATTTTTAAAAGCACAGGTTTTGTGGCAGAAAGAGACATGGGCTTACGGATCTACTTGTTGCTGAGGTTCTGTGAGTTGAACCCAAAGCTGTGTGCACACCAGGCCAGCACTCCACCTCTGAGCCACGCCTCCAGCCCAAGGCGTGTGTTTTTAATGTGGACTTTGCTACCTAGGTAACAAGTCCTCTGGAGCCCCACTTTCCCTCCCTGCAGACAGGAATAGCAGTGCTACACTAGCAGAGCTTATGGGGGAATTAAATCCGTTATCAAGCCAAGCACCCGAGCAGGCTAGGCACAGCCCTGCTCCAGGGCGCTCTGCCTTGCTTGGACCACTTTCCTCAGTGCCCTGGAGAGTCCAGACCCTGCAGAGGTGTGGAGAATACTACTCGGAGAGGCCTTCTTCCCTGCCAAGCCCACTCCTCCTCCTTGCTCCCTGCCTGCAGTATTGTCTTCCTCCCAAGCCGTTCTTCAGTAATGGAGAACAACTCCTCCTCTCCCTCCTACACCCAGTACTCACCAGCCCTGCTATTTCTGCTGCCTAGAGAGCTCTCAGATCCACTCCTTCCTCCATTGTCATTCATTTATTCATTCAACAACTGCTTATTGGGCATATGCCACATGAAGCCACTATGCTGGGCGCTGGGAATACAGCAGCCTACCAGGATGCTCTGACCCTTGTCCTCAATCAGTAGAACTGTTGGGTTGCCTGGCCAGTGGACGCTCTCTGCTCACTCTGCTCCACTCTCGGCACTGTTACCAGAATGATTGTTATAACCAACTCTGACCTCAGCCTTTCACTTCTTTAAAGCCTTAGCCAGTTTCCTGCCAACTGCAACATGGCAAACACTAGTGGTACTTCCTGAGCAGGCTGCCTGTGCCAGGTGGTGTTCCAAGCTCTCTATGCATCTT
>PVKN010038797.1:0-10995 GCA_004027915.1 Capromys pilorides | reverse complement strand
AAAAATAAATGAAATAATTAGAATAATCCAAGAGACAAGATTCGCTTAACTATAATTATTAGCAACTATAAGCTTGTAAGAGGTTACAGTATACTAAACACTGAAGATCATAACATAAATGAAAAGGTAAAAATCTTTAAAATTAGCCTAAAATCAGGCAAACACATTATGTATATTGTAAAAATCTGAGAAATAAATCTCTGAAATATCGTGGAGAATGTCTCAAAATTTAGCTTTGCTAATGATAAGAGCAACATTCTTTTCCCTCTGCCACAAAAAAATAGGCGTTTATGGTGAGTGTGCGTGTGTGTGTTGCACCACTCAAAAGGACATAGCAACAGCAGTAGCACAGTAGTGACTTAAGAAGCTGAGAGAGGAAAGGAAAATGTTTATGAAGTGGGACAGGGGACAAAGGAGACAGAGTAGGGTAAGATAATGGTGTGGGACTCCAACAGGATGAGGAAGATATTTAAATGGGGGGCTGGCAAAGGTCCTGAGTAAGGAAGGTTCTTGAGACTGACAGTTACAGAGAATGTCTGCAGGGCAGAAGTTAACAGGAGGTCTGATTACCTAGAAGAAAGATTCACTGAATAAATAATTTTATGGAGACTAATGTTAAGTTTCTCATTGACAGAAGAAAATTGTAAATACAGAAAGGAAGAAACCAGAGTGAACCCAGAAAGGAAATCTGAGGTAGTGGTATAAATTCATAAAGAAAGAAAGAAGGAAGGAGAAATGGAGGCCAGGAGAAAAAATAAAAGAGGGAGAAGGTGAGGGAGAGAAAGGAAGAGAAGAGAAAGAGGAGGGATAGGAAGGGAGATAGAGAGGTCAGGAGCAGAGGGAGATGCGTGTAAACTGCACACAGCCTCCTAACTCCAGCGCCTGCGCAGACCCAGGAAAGGCAACAGCAATGAGCACTCTGCGTGCCTGGATCTTGAAATCCAAATGCAGTTCTCCACCAAAATGAATGACAGCCCTTGGAGAGACAGAGAATTCCAGAGCAGAAAAGGAAGGTACAAGATGATACTGAAACATCTTGCTGTGCCAGGAAGAAAGAAAGAAGGTTTTGGACGAAATTTTAAAGGCATAGAAGTTGGATGTGGTGGTGCAGGAGGAGAGTGTGAGGTCAGCCTGGGCTACACTGTGAGCTCAGGGCTGGCCAAATAGCTCAGTGCATTAAAGCACCTGCTTAGGCAGAGCACAGCTGCTGGGGTTTGATTCCCAGCAGGCCCTGCCAGCCCCAGCTCTGGGGCACACTGAGAATTAGTTAAGACGGGCCGTGGTGGCATCTGCCTATAATCCTAGTGCTAGGGAGGCTGAAAACTGGGACAATCACCAGAGTTCAATCTATGTAGTGTAGCAAGACCTTGTAGGGTCTGAAGAATAAAAAAGATTATTCATGATGGATATGGAGTCTCTTATTAAGACTGAAATGTCCTAAAATTATTTGTAATAATGGTTGCCTGATCTTGTGAACATACTTTCAAAACATTTAACTCTAGCAGCTGTGGGTGTAGCTCATACTAGAACACTTAACATGGGCAAACCCATAGGTTCAATTACCCAGCACTGCAAATTAATACAAAAAAACAGACACTGAAGCATATGTTTTAAGTGAATGAACTGCTTGGAATGTGTATCATATCTTAATAAAGCTCAACCATCACCATAATAATTTAGTCAAAAGAATGGACCCTAAAACATACAGGTGAAATTGTGAAAGGAAAAAGGATATCTACATAGTTATAAAATACTTTTCTATGAAATATGTACTGATTATAAAGAAAAAAAATACCACTGAAAAATCCCGGCAAGTAACACCTTGATCAAAGAACCAATACGTACACATTCTGGTGCATGTAATAAAATCAGCCGAAAATAAACCATAGTGAAACATTAATTATAAAGCTTTTAAAAATGGAGACTTTTGTGATGCTGAGTTAAAAATTTGTTTTGCTGTGGGTTTTTTTTTGTTTGTTTGTTTTTTTGAGACAACGTCTCACCATATACCTCAGTCTGGCCTTAAACTTAGTAAATTGCCCAAATGTGTTTTGAATTCACAATTTTCCTTAGTATTCTGAATGCTGAGAGTTACAAGTATGCACCACCATACCTGACTTAGACAAAGATTTATAAAAAGAGATCTTTGTGGCCAGAGAGATAGCTCAGAGACATAAGTGCCTGCCTGGCAAGTACAAGGTACTGAGTTTGATCCCTGGCACCGAAAAAAGAAAAAACAAAAACAACAACAACAAAAAAAACGCAAACAAAAAACGATTTCTAAAAAGCCGGCCAGCGGACTAACATGCTAAAGTGCCCGAGTAGGCAGACAGCTGTGCCAGCTCTGTCCCCAGGGTGCAATGAGAGGCAACTGAGACTGGGCGTGCCGGCACACACCTGTAACCCCAGTGTTTGGGAGGCTGAAAACAGGAGGATCATTACGAGTCTGATTGACCATGCAGACTCTGTAGGTCTTGTACTAAATACAACAAAAAAATTTTTTAAATAATAAAAAAATAGAGTTCTAAAAACAATTATTGGATTCACTAGTGAAAAATCTCTCATCTACTGGACTTAATCAAAAAAACAAATAACAATAAAAATCATTTCTTCAAAAGCACAGAACCTTGCTTTAAATTCATCTACGAAAGTGAAAAGGCAAGCCACTGAAGAAAATACTCATAAACATACACCTAAAGATGTATATCTAAAATATATAAAGAAGTTTACAACCTAACACAAATAATCCAATTTAAAAATTGGCAAAAGCAAAAAGTTATTTCAACCAAGACGACAAACATAAGATTTTGAACACATCATTAGCAGTTAGGGAAATGAAAATAAAAAGCACAATAAGATAGATACTATACAATCAGCAGAGTGGGCTGACAACAGAAATGGTGGTGAGGACATGAAGCAACTGTAAGACTCACACACTGCTGGTGGAGTGTAAAACAGTACAGCCATTTGGAAAAAAGCTTGGCAATTAGCCATTTACCTAAGGGAGAAGAAAGTGTTCGTCTAACAAAGACTTCCTTACCAATATTAACTGAAATTTTACTGTGGAAACTATTCAATGGCCATCAATAGGTACTAGATGACGAATCATGGCCTATCCAGGCAATGAAATGTTAGTCAGTAATAAAAAGGAGCAGCTGGGTGTAAACTCAGTTCTCTGGGAGGCTGAAGTAAAAGGATGGCAGTTTAAGCCCAGTATGGGCAAGTCACTCATTGAGTTAGCGAGATTCTGTCTCAATTTAGGGAAAATAAATAAGACTGGAGATGTACTTCAGTGTAAAGGCCCTCAGTTTAGGGACCATGGAGATAGCTCTGTGGCACAAGTGCCTGCCTGGCAAGTGCAAGGTTGTGAGTTTGAACCCCGGTCACACCAAAAAAAAAAAAAAAAAAAAAAAGCCTTCAGTTTAATCTTTAGTACCACAACAGTGATTTATACAATAACATATATCAATACATATAACTTGGATGACTTAAAAATTAATGATGCTTAGAGAAGGCAGATCACAAAGGAATACATACTATATAAGAAAATATGGGTCATATAAACTAATTTATAGTGACAAAAATTAAACCAAGGGGCTACCTATGGATGGGAAGGGTAGAGTACAAAGCAATGTAGATTATAAATGATCCAAAAAACTTTTAGTGGTGACAGATAGGTTATCTTGATGATGGTAATGATTTCATGAGTGTCATATGTTTAATAAAGAGTTAAATTGTAAACAAATGTAAAATTTTATTGTATGTTAATTATCTCCCAATAAACTAGTAAGACAACTTTAAAAATCAACAGAAAGTACAAGAAATTTTTAAGAAAATCTAGCAGTAACGCTAGTAAAAACTACTCTCATGGTAGAACACTTACTGTGTGCTGTGTGCACCATTTCATTCTAAGCACTTTGCATAATCTAAGCCTCAAATCCTAACTGGAACAGGTGCTATTTTCATCCTTATTTTACAAACAAGAAAACAGAAGCACAGTACAGAGTGGTGAAGTCATTTGCCAAAGGTCACACCATTACTTAAGATGTGGAATCAGGATCCGAGCTCTGGTAACCTGGCATAGGATCCAAATGAATTTTAGAAATTTTCTATGAGATACTTAAATTTTTATGTCTGAAAGTATTTTTTAAAAAAGCGTATGTACTAAAAATGTTTTCATTAACCAAGACATGCACATTTCTTTTTTTTTTTTTTTTTAATAAGTTTTATTGGGAGTTTGGGGGGGATCAAAAATCAAACTAAGAATCTTGCACTTGCCAAGCAAGGCACTGTGTCACTAAGCTATATCCCCAGCCGAACATGTACATTTCATATCTGCAAAGGAATAGGATAGCTTACAAAGTACATGCACTTACATATTCAAAAGGCATCAATAGATTTAAGTGCCAATGACATTTCTCCCAATCCCTATCCTGCAGTCTACCTCCTTAATTAGTACAACTTGACAGACTGGTCCCTAAAGCAGTTATCAGCCTTTCATTTATGGTACCACAGCTGCTGAGTACAGATGAAAGGATAAGAACTGAAAGGACTGAAAATTAAGCCCAACTTGTTATATAAAAAATTATACACATAAAATCTGCATCATAAAAATTCCTTTAGCTAACAGTTTCATAATCTTCAGTGATTGTTATCTAACATAAATTTTCAAAATTCAAATTTTTTCACTCTTAGCAAACATCCCCTGTGACAGAAAATAGTTAAGAGAGGGGAAAAAGGAGTCAGTCAGATAATATAGCAATGGGGCTGATATTAAAGGTAACATACCTGAATTACTATGTACTTTAAAAGTGCTTCAAGAAAGTAGCTTGTGAGATCTTCTTGTCCTTTATCACCTGATTGTGGAGGGACAAGAGGAGTGATTTCCTCTATAGTGACTTGAGCTACCCAAGGACAAAAAAAAAAATACTATAATTACAAATTCAATAACACAAATAAAAATGATACAAATAACTTTAACTGCAAGACATGTATGCATTAAAAACTGCCTGAAAACTTTCTAATGATTGACTCAAAATAAATCTGAGGTCAAGGCTGAGTTTAATACCTAGCACTTCCACCAAAAAGAAACAAAATAAAAAATCTGATGTCATCCTGATAGTCCATCATAATCAACATAAATTTTAATATTCAGTTGTTTGTGAACTTTTTATTGACAGAAAGTAATACTGGGACAAAAAGCAAATACAAGTGATTAAGAAGATATGACATCTCATTTGGGAAACAACTAGGAAATTCATTAGGAATTAATTCACAATATGATGGGAAACAACAGCAATAATGTGCTTATTCATCAAACTAATATTCTGATTACACATACATGAAACTTTTAATGATTTATTTTTATTCCTATTATTTTTTTTTATATTACGGCCAGCTCAGCCTGCCCTGGGGGAGGGGCTGGTAGAGCATGTGGTGCCAGGGATCCAACCACCGCGGTCTCTGCAGTTGCCTAAGCTTGCCCAAGCAGGTGCCTTAGACTGCTGAGCCATCTCGCCAGCCCCCTGAAACTTTTATATTTAGAAAAAATTCACTGTAACAAATGCAAATTCAAGAAAATCAACCCACAACTCAATGGATTCTCTTAAATATTTTCTAAGCAACACAATCAGCACCTGGTTTAATATATACAGGTATGTAAAGCTGTCTCTCAGTAAAGATCAGCCAAGTAAGCATGATGACAGCAACTCCCAATACCCTCTATAAACAGATGGACGGACGGACGGACGGACGGACGGACACTCTCTCACTCTCTCTTTCTCACACACACCCAAATACACACACACATACACACACACACACACACAATACAAGGGGAAGAAAACTAAGGTTAAAATAGTAACAGAAAATCACAGGGTAAAAAACAAAAATCCGGCAAGGGGTTGGGGAGATAGCTCCGTGGCATAAGTGCCTGCCTGGCAAGTACAAGGTCATGAGTTTAAATGCCAGTCCCACCAAAAAAAAAAAAAAAAAAAAAAATCACAGGGTTAAAAAGGAAAAAAAAAAATCACTAATGAATGAAAGTAAAAATTAAATTTCTAAAATAATGAATTTAAAAATAAAAATATTACAGAGGATTTATTTAAAACATTGATTTACGGGCCAGCGAGACAGCTCAGTGGACTAAGCACCTGCTTAGGGACCAGTGTTCGCGTCCCTGCGACATCTGCTGCACCAGCCCCACCCCTGGTGCACTGAGCCAGTCATACCAAGACCAGGCAGAGTGGCACACACCTGTAATCAGTACTGGGGAGACTGAGACAGGAGGATCACTACAAGTTCAAACTGTGTAGTGAGATCCTGCACCAAATACATAAAATATAAAATATTGATTTATATATGACATTTCTGCAGACATCACCTATACATAGTGAAATGCACTTTTATTTCAGTGTATATCCAGACTAGCTGCATAATATAAAGAGCTACAGAAATTAAAGATAAATGTAAAATGGCCTGCATTAACGTCCCAGGCCAACTGGAAATAACTTTTCTTCCAAACTGGCCAATTCCTAGTCTGATAGTGCCTTTCACATGCAAACTAATCAATTTTTGGCTCATACACCCAATACCTCTGTACCCAAGGCCACTACCTGTCTGGTCTAACCACAACAAGGCTAGGTACCAAACAACTAAAGACAATGTTTATGACCCAGAACCCACTGGAATTATTCAATTAACTTGCTTATCCTGGCTTGCCTATTTGCTCACAGGGAAACCATACTAATAACTCCTGCCAACATTTATTCCTGTTCCCTCTGCCTTCTGACTAAACCAGGTACTTTCCCATTTGTGTCCTATTCCCCTTCTCCCTACACCTTTGCACCAGATCCTTCTTTAGCTAACTGTTAACAATAGCTACCTTCATCTCCTGGTCTCACCACACCTAAATGACAAAACCTGTATTTTAACAGATTGTCTTGTTTAATTCATTTAATAAATGTACAGACATTTAAAAATACATTAAAAGCGGAGCTGAGGAGATAGCTCGGTAGAATAAGTGCTTGCCTGGCAGGTGCAAGGTCCTGAGTTCAATACCCAGTCCCTTCAACAAAAAATAAATAAATAAAAATAACAAACCACATAGAAAACTTAAAAATGCTAATGGATAAAATCTTACTTTCTTGAAGGTTGAGTGGAGGATTAATAAGATTTTCTAAAGTTCGAGGTCCGTGTTCAGATTGTGGTGCCGAAAACCCAGGAATTAAACATGAAAACATCCACAGCTGTTCTTTGCTACAGTTAGTTTGAAGAGCTTGCAACCACAACAGGAAAAGACGAACACCTTCCCGCCTAATCTAAAATAAAATGAAAAGCAGTGTATTTTAATATAAATACTTTGTCTTCTTTAGAACACAGCTCTCTAGATGATTAAGATGACATTTTGACAAAGAAACAGAGAAAGGGAAGACGAGGGACCTATACCCATGACATCTAAATTCATGGTTATGAACCGTTTGGCCACTGCTATCTCACTCTTTGCATTATGGAGTAACATAAGAGCGCGATAGCGCTCCTTAGCAGTCAAACGGTTAAAAAGCATAAACTTAGTCTCTGTTTAAAGTCAAGTACAATTTCCACTTGTGAAAATTCTGAAAAATACTTCCTTCAGTCTACCTCCTATCATTACTAATCCAAGAAACAAAAGGAGGGAGGACAATGACTGTTCCTTCCCAAGAGGGGTGGTGCTAATCAAATATCCTTGTCCTAAAAGAGTTCTAAAAGTACTAAAATTATAAAATTAAATTTTTATAAGTAAAATTATTATTTTTTAATAAAATAAGATTTTTTGAACACTTGAAATTATCTCATTTACTTGCTTACTTCTAAACTACAGATAAAAAACTTTGGCTTGTCACTACATCTGGCACCCAGAACAAAACCTACACACAGAAGGCAAACATGAGCCAGTGAAGGAATGCTTTCCTAGCAAGAGAACATGGAACAGAGAGGAAAATTCAATGTCTGACGGTAAATGACTAAGTTCTTCACCAACCTAATGACACAGTTAACACTAGAAATCATTCCACCAGAGTTTTGTTAATGGCCTCTACCAGAGTCAAAGCTATTCACCTGTTGTCACTCTTACGGTTTAGCCACATAACAGGAAAAAAGTACAGAAAAGTTTACTCCATTGTACTGCTGTGCCCACACTTTGATGCTCAAAGTACATTTTAGAATGTGTGACTTTACTCAATAGGTGTTGGAATGGAGTTGCCTTTACTATAGCATAATAAGCTAATGAAAAATCAAATAAAACTGTGTATATTAGGTATACAGTTTCACACACACACAGAGTTACAGACATTGCCACTCTCATCTTCCTCTATATATAAAAATGGCTATAGTAAAATGCAGACTAATTTGTTGAATGAATAAATAATTTTTCACAAAGGAAGATTTCTGGTAATTGTACAGCAGCAAAGTGCAAAACAAAATAGTTTTCAATGTCCTGGTTAAGTGAATAGACATTTTAAAACATAATATTAAATATAGCTATATTTTAGGTGAATCCAATTAAGTGATGACATCTCAATCAGGGGAAAACTAATAGGAAAAGTGAAACTGGTGCATGTATACTTTACTCAGTTCTTAAAAGTCAGAGACAATAAATAGATTTATACCTTTAAGGAGTTTCCTGTGTGGAGTAGTTTCTTCAAAATCAAACCTAAGAAGGAAACATAATTTTTAATGTACATATACAGTATTCTTATGTATTTCTAAAATGTCAGAGTTCTCGGTCAGACTTGCAAACATTTTTTAGCAAGTCCTTGGCAACCTCTAAATTGTTCTTGGTGACCTTGATATCCTGCTGGCCAAACTTGAGACCAGAGGGCATACAAGAAAAAAAGAAATCACCTTTCAACACATTATTACAATTAAATATAGTTTATTTTATTGATGAAACCAGGGCCCAAATCTGGGTTTAAAACAATAATCAATTACATGTCACTTAGAGAAACAAAAAAATTTATCTAACATAAAATACAAGTGACTACAGAATATACGTTCTCTGAAAACCACTGGAATAAACTAGAAAGAATACATTCTGGACCATAATATGCCTTATAAGAACCATAAAGGAATTTTGTTAAGATACTGAAAGAAATACCATTGGAGCAATTGGGCCCAGTGTGTGAGACAGAATGCCCTGGGCCTGCTCGAGACTCATTTGACCCAGCAACCAGGCCTGGCACGTGAGTGAGACCACCAGGGGCCTGCTAGAAACTCATGTGACCCAGCAACAAAGCCTGGCATGTGAGTGGAACTTCATCCATCAGACAGGCCTGATGTGGAAAACTGCTGCAGAACTCCCTGCAGAGACTAGAGACAAGACCCACCCAGCTGATGCAGGAGCAGAACATCTTGCCACAGTGGCACAGCAGGTTCACCTCCAAGGGCTGCAGCAGGAAGAAGTGGAGCTCAGCAGCCAGACCCAAGCTACATCCACCTGGACGAGTTTGAACTTGGTAGATCCAGATCTGGTGCTAAGGTAAGAACTCTAGCAAAGCTCTACACCAAAGGTCAGAAAGCAGGGATATACAAAATGACAAAGAGAAGGAGCAAAAGGTGCTCTCAGGCCCCAAACCTACCCAGAATGAATACAGGAGACAACAGCATAGAACAAATTGGAAATCACATGCCTGAAATCCCTGAAATAATAGCATCTGAAGAAACAACTTCAGAAAAGTATAGAGGAAATCAAATCAGAAATAATTTCTGAAATAAAAAAATAATACCTATAACAAAAGAAGTACTAAGTGCTTCTAAAGAAGACATTGAGGGGCGGGGACATAGCTCCATGGCACTAGTGTCTGCCTGGCAAATGCAAGGTCGTGCGTTAAAACCCCGGTGCTATCAAAAAAAAAGAGAAGACATTGATAAAAAAAAATAGAGAGGGCGGCAAGATGGTTCAGCAGTCCAAAGCACCTGCTTAGGCAAGCTTAGGCAACCGCAGGGACCACAGTTCAATCCCCACATGCTGTGTCAGCCCCATCCCCACAGCAGGCTGAGCTGGCAATAAAAAAAAAAAAAAAAAAAAAAGAGGACAATAGAAAGATGATGGAATCCTTGAATGAGCAATATAGGAAAGTAATAGAATGTATGAAGCAGATTCAAAGTGCTATATAGGAAGTTAAAACCTTGGGCCGGCGAGATGGTTCAGTGGTCTAAAGCGCCTGCTTAGGAAGGCTCAGGCAACTGCAGGGACTGCGGTTCGATCCCCGGCACCACATGCTGCGCCAGCCCCCACCACCAGGGCAGGCTGAGCCAGCCACAAAATAAATAAAATAAAGAAACAAACAAACACAACAAGCAAACAAACAAATAATTAAAAAAAAAAAAAAAAACCTCAATCATAAGCTTGCAAAACCCTTTCAATGAAAGTGGAAATACTTTCAGACCTTAAAGACACTATTACAGCTAGTGAAGAGGTAAGAAAAAATCTCTTAATAACAACTAGGACACGAGAAAAAGTAATTCATCTGCAAGATTATGCAAAGATGAACAACGTTAAGACTAATAGGCATCAATGAGAAAGATGGAATCAGTACAAATGATATGAAAAGAATATGAGCAGAAGTAATAGCAGAAAACTTCCCAAATACGGGAAACAATTTGACATTCAGGTAACCAAAGCATATAGAACTGCAAATAACATCAACACAATTTAAACCACACCCAGACATATAATAATCAAGATCCCAGAAATTCAGCACAGAACAGTATACTAAAAGCCACTAGAGAAAAGAAACAGATCATGTTTAAAGGAAAAACTGTTAGAATAATGGCAGGTTTCTCTTCACAAACCATTAAGGTAAGAACAGCATGAGGCAAAGTACTTCAAGTCTTGCAAGAAATAAATTCCAGGGGCCAGGGAAATAGCTCAGTAAAAGAAGTGCTTGCCTAGCAAGCGCGAGGTTCTGAGTTCAATCCCCGGTACTGCCCCCCCACCCCCCACCCCCCCCACCCCCC
>PVKN010038796.1:0-10995 GCA_004027915.1 Capromys pilorides | reverse complement strand
AATAAGCCAGTTTTAAAAGTTGGATATGATTCTTCTTTGATTAATATCATACTGCAGTCAGAATCAATGATCCTGAAAATAAGAGAAGTAGTGCCTTGCTAGGGACTAGAGAGCAGATATTGGTTGTAACGAATATAAGATTTCAACTGAGATGAGTAAGTGCAGGAATGGACTGACAGCTGTACTTGATGAATGAAGATACTTCATGTCACAAAACTGATAAAATGATCAAATAAAATGGTCAATTTTATGTCATACATATTTTCCCATACGAAGTTATTTAAGAACACTCGTATCTTTAGTACCTTTAAAAGACTTGGGAAGCAAAAGTAAGGTATCAGAGATATTAGAAAGAAAAAATCCCAAATCCAAAGTTCACATCAAGCTGGGCATGGTGGCACATGCCTATAATCCCAGCATTGGGGTGGCTTTAAGGCAGGAGGATCACAGAGCACTTGAGGCCAACCTGGGCCAAAAGAGATCCTGTTTCAAACTAAGAATAACAGAAAAAAAAAAAAAAAAAAAAAAAAAATTGAAGGTGCATCAAAAAGACAGCATCTGTGCTACTTCCCTCAATTCACAAAATTCAACTACCAAAACACTGCTTTGCCTTGGTAATTAATTTTAGACAATGACCAAATTACTCATTTAAAAATGCAAAGCTCTGAGAAGGGATTCTTCTTTGACCTAGAAAGATAATATAAAGTACACTGGAATAAATAAATCCATCTTGAAGCAGAGGACAAAATGCCTTCAAGAAAGCAACATGATGACTGACAGATTACTCTAAGTAAAACAGTACTGATGCATTACCATTAAGACAAATGCAACACTATCACTGAACAGTCCTAGTTGGGGAGTTCTAACAGAAAAGAAGGTATTCTCCTCTCATCTTTGCATAAAGTTTAACTCTGTAATTTTTCCCTCACACTGACATTATACATAATGTCACAAAATCGATTTCATACCACTCATAAAAAGTCTCACCATAAATTTATGTCAAAAACCAAAACAGACAGGATCTAATATACCCTCATCCTGCCAGACTAGGGCTTTGGGATTTACATGAGGCCCAGGCTTCCAGAGGTTCCTTCACCTCCAACTCACATCCTCCTATTCAACAAAGCCCTCAGAGCACTCTGCATCCTTGGCAGGATAAGCTGTTTATGACTCCACTACCTCAGAATTTTTGTGGCTCTTCTAATTGGCCAGATAGTACATTTATTCCATGTGAATTGTGAAAGAGATAATAACTGCAAGGTTCATTTTTTTCACTGTATTGTTGGTTTTCAATTTTAATGATACATCACTGTAAAAGAGTTCTGACTCTTAACAAAAGGACGCCCATCATTAATAGTTTATTATTCCCTTAATCCAAAATAATGTAGTAACTCCCAGTTTTCTTTATCCTACTTAATAAAGAGCATAACAGATCCTCAGGCTGGCATAAGAATGTACATGAAATGTAGTCTTCCCTCATTTCCAGGGTAAATTAACCCAACTAGGTTCTTAGATATCCAGGTGGTATGTCATTGCACCTCAGCAGCAGGATGAAGAGCATAATATGGTGACAAAAAGCAAAGGACAAAGATAGTTTTCTTATAAAAAAGTGAACGGATCTCTATCAGAAAGGAGAAAACACTAGCATTCTCGGATAGCTATAAAGCTGATTTCATAAGAGATTCTATTTTATTCTTCTACATTCAATTCTAGGCATATGGTAATTTTCCTGCTTCACATTTCTATTTCATTTTCCTGTTCCCCACTTTACTGCTAACATTCCTTGCAAGTTCTGGGGGTGAAGAGAAAGATGAAGGAAGGCAAGGATTGCATTAGAGGTTTTCTTTCCCTGACACCCAATTTATTGATAATTTATAGCCCAAACCAATAAAACTTTTATTGATCATTTAGGGGATGTGCTAAAATTAATATACATGAGCTCATTCACTCATCATACAATTCCAGAAACTGAGTATTAAAACTTTCCCCATTTTGCAGATAAGAACCCCAAAGCCTACGAAATTTACAGAATTCCATCAAATTTACAATGCCAACAAATGGAAGATACACCATTTTTACATAACATGGATGGAAAGACACAATCTATGACACAGTGTGTGAAAGACATCTGCATTCCAGAGATGATGAAAGGTAAAATGTAAGCCCTGAAAACCAGATATGAAAAGCAGAACTTCAGTCCTGACTTATGCTCACTATCCTAATACTTTTTTTTTTTTTTTTTTTTCTCTTTTTGAGCACTAGGGATTGAACTCAGGACCTCTGATGAGCTACATTCTAGCCCGTTTTAAAAGTTTTTCTTCTGAGACAAGATTTTACTAAGCTCCTAGGCTAGACAATAACTTCACAATTCTCCTGCTTCCGCCTCCCAGAGTGCTTAGATTACAGGTTTCCACCACCAAGGCACAATTATTAAAAATGTTCCCTTCTACTCTCAAATATATTCCAACATGAAGTACAAAACATTATTTGTCTAAGGGCTGGCCAGATAGCTCAGTGGATTAAAGCACCTGCGTAGGCAGATAGCAAGGGCCAGGTTCAATTTCCAGTATGTTGTGTGGGGCCCAACCCCCAGGGCACACTGAGAATATAACTGAGTCTGGGAGTGGTGGCATACGCCTATAATTCTAGCACTTAGGAAGCTGAAAACAGGAGAATCATCAGGAGTCTGATCTACCTAGTGAGACCCTGTAGACCTTGTACTAAATACATTAAAAACAACAACAACAACAAAACCATTATCAGTCTAGTGATGGTCTGAGTGTAGTAAACCCCATACATCAGCCTGGGACTGACTATTGGGGAAGTCAGCTGCTTCTGCAGGCACCTAAAGCTCTGCCCTGCAGGTAGCTCTTCATTGAGTAGTGAATAACAGATCCAAACAAATCCTCCTGTTTGGGCAGCATAAAGTAGATGATGCACTGAGTTATTCTACCTCTTGACATTTGTTCCAAATGAAATGTACTCTAGGCCTGTAGGCAAACTGCTGTCTAGACCTATCTTGGAAAGGCTCACTTGACCACGTACATAGATAAACCAGCTTCCTACGATATTCCACTTTTCCTCTTAATAATTCTTCCCTAAGTGTTATTGGGTCTCATGATTAAAACAAAATCTAAACCAATGTACCTCCCCATTACCTTGAACTCTGTGTACAATTAGTGCAGTTCAGACCAAAAAGTAAACAATAAGAATATGTTTGGGCATTTGGCAGAATGAAAAGAAAAAGTAAACATGAATGTGGAAACCTGGAGAAAAGACAGGCAGAATGGCAGCAACTTTTGAGGAGAGAAAATACAACAGTGCTCCACAAGGGTCAGCCCACCCACACATCTGCCACTGCACCCAGGACCTGCCACTCGGAAGCCATGGTGCTGTTCCTCTCCATAGTCATTCCTATCTCAGCTACAGAGGGTAGGACAGAGCAGACATCCCAGGCAAAACCTGTCAATGTTTTTACCTGGCCAATGACTCAAATCTGGGTGCACAAGCAGGAGCTCACTGTTAGAAACTGAAACTTGGGAGACAGCAGACGCTGGGTGAGGCACTGAGGACAAAGAGACTAGAGTAGGTATAAGAGTGGACAGGGGCAAACTCAGGTATAGAAGTCACAAAGAAATGTTACTCCAATGAAGTCATCACTTCACAGAGCAGGAAAAGAAACAGTCCCCTTCAATACTGTCAGTTTTTCTTTTTCCCAAGACAAATCCAAGGTCTCTTTCATATGAAGAAGTCTTCGTAAGCACCTGCATCCTCCACCCAGGACTAGGAGCCAGGAAGGCAGTAATAAGGCAGGCGGCACCATTCCAATGGGCCTAGAAAGTGATCAGTATTGGTACACTAAGCCCTGGGCTTGGGAAAACTTTCAGCCATGCTTTGCAAGCCCAGCACATCTCTAGGTCTCTTCCTTTCTCTTCTCTTTGATGCCTGCTCTTTTTCTGAGGCCCTGACAACATGCAGAGAACAGCAAGCACAAGGACAGAGAATATATGTGATTCCATAAGGCAGGACACCAAAATGAGAGGAACTCTTTAAGCCTTCTCTGCTCACGAACAGTAAGCAAGCTTCTATCGCCTTCTGCTATCTGGCAGAGGACAGAAGAGGCCAGAATGTGACTAAGCAGGAGCACCATGGGTCTTGACCAGTCTCTTTCTTTAACATCACTCTTCCTCTGATGTTATCCTCCTACTGTCTCTGGTTAGTCTCTTTTTGTCAGCTATCTACACAGGTTATTTTCCAGGTGAAATCCTGGTTTCTATCTATTGTTCCAGGTAAATACTCAATGTTTACATTCATTCTCAGAAGTGCCCCAAGTGAGATGATAAAATATGTGGTCACCTCAATTTTGGCATCAGCTTCCACTGTTTTCCAATTTTATGCCTTTTATGTATGGGGCAACTTGTAAAGCAATCTACCACATAAGCATAAGAATACATTCACCTTTTGCAGATGGCGAAATGTGAAAAAAAGAAAAAAAAATGTAAAATGCATACATCATTCTTACAGAGCATAAAGCTACTGAGTGCTGAAGACAAGCTTTAAACAAAGGCAGTGTGAATTGAGTCCTAGTTTATGCCTATTATCTTGGCATAATGACTCAAAGTATACAATCAAGGCAAAAGCCTCCCAGGTGCCCTCCATTTTATATGCCTCTGAACCTCTCCAGATCATGCCCAAAAAACCACATCACTGTCCAAACACATTCAGTAGCTCCATGCCACCCTCACAAGCAAGTTTACACCTATTACAAGGTCCATATAGATCCTACCTACCTCTCTAGCCTGATCTCCCCCTGCTTCAAAGCCACAGACTTTACCAGGCAGCTCTCTTGAGCTTCCTCAGTGCCTTCAACCCACAAGCTTGGGACAAAGACAGCCCAGAAACTGGAAAAGAGCAAGCATGTGGAGAACTTTATGGATGCAGAAAAATGGCTGTCAGACCCCCACCCATCCACCCACAGGACCCCAGTAGAACTCCAAGAGACTTTTTCCTTATGCTTTCCCAAATCTCTGTTTTCAATCCATCCGTCCACTTTTAACATAAAAAATAAATTTTAGAGTTAAGTGCATAAATCTATGTGTATATTCATGGTCCATCTCTAGGTGCTACTGTTTCATAACCATTTCTGCAAAGAGTGAGAGCTTCCCATATACCCACCACATGGATCAAAGTCTGAACTCAGAACATTAGGAAACTTAATCTTTCATTCTCATTTGTAAAGGCAATAAAATATCACCATCTCTCTAGCATTCCTCTACCATGAAGGCTACTACTCCATGCTAGGCACACACCGAACTGTGCAGGCACATACTGTGACAGTCTTTAGGTGATCCACCACCTGAGGTCATTGACGCACATTAAGTCCAGGAGTGCTTACTAAGTCAACACTGGGATGAGCAAACAATTCTGGAAAGACCAATTGGGAGAGTGTATTTTGTACCCTTAGCCAAGCAACTAGAATGGTACCCTCAGCTCCTGGTATGACCTTGAGCCTTCACTGTGTGAGATTCTGAAGGTAACCAGGGTCCAGGAGGGAGGCCTTTAACTCCCTGAGCCTCAAATTCCCCAGATATTAATGAGGAATTATCATCTTGTCTCACACAGCTATTGTAAGGACTAAAAGAAATAAAATATAGTAGCACCAATTATGCTATGCCTAACTCTTATATGACAGCACACAATAAATGTTTATATAATCTGGGAAAGGAAAGATATTCCAGCTCAAAAAAGCCTTTAAAAAAAGGCCAGTAAATTTAGTTTCAAATTCACTGAGAGACATAATCATTGTAGGCCCATGATCTAATCATATTGCCAAATGTTTTACATATCATCTTATTTAATCTCTGTAGCCATGTGTAAGAACTAACTCTTCAGAGAACATCAAGTTCAAGCATTTGTTCCAGGTTGCAGAGCAAAAAACATAAGGAATCCAGAATTGGAATTCAGCTGAGTAAGAACCTTAACCCCTGCTAAACTGTTCCCTAGAACTCAAAGCCAGGGAAAGAGGAACTTGGATAAAATCCCAGAAAGGGCAACTGTGCAGTTGATCAGTATGCCAGTCAGCCCAAGGCCTCATGACCAAAGACAAAGAGATCGAAGACAGATAAAAATAGATTAATTGGATGATTTAGCTCAAATTGGATTGCTTGGCAATATAGTTTAATAATTAACAGAATTTTGGCTTATTAACATGGAGCAGGCAACCCCTTGGTAGTGAGATGCAAAGCAAGTGACCATGTGACCTCTCCATGCTTCTGATCCTTCACATGAAGCAAGAAACAGTACAATCTCCTTTGCATTACATTGTAAGGGTTAAAGAAACCATGCACTGCAATCATTTCACAGTTTGTCAGAGACTACTACAAGCTTAATAAGTCCATGTATGAAAGCCTTTCCTTTCTGTCACTTGTCTACAGTATCAATATCATGTCTCAACTCCTGTTTCTTAACTGCTGTTCCCTTCTCTGTGCACCTCATTTAGTTCCCAAATGCTTACTGAATACCCTGTGAGGCCAGCTGAGGAAACTACAGTGTGGAAGAAAAATCTCTGCCCTCACAGTGCTTCTTTTTCTTGCATTTGTAGCAGGAAGAGAAGACAATAAGCAAATAACAGCAAATAAGTTCTATGAAGTACAATAAGTTGGAAAAAAAAAAGAATAGAAAATAATCCCTGAAGAGAGGACTTAAGAAGATCATTAGAGAAAGGCCAATTGCAAGAATGAAAGGCTAAAAAGAGCTGTACAAAGGGCCAATGTTGGAACAAGCACAGCATCTTGGTGGATTAAGAGCAATGCTCAACTATGCATCTCTGTGTTGCTGTGTAACACTGACTTACATGCCAATTTTGCCGTGAGCCTGTGAACTCCTGGGGGTAAGAATGTGTCCTTTCTCTACACTCATGCAGCCATTTTGCCTAAGTGCACCCACCTCTCATCATTCTAAACAATGGATTTACAGTAAAGAGTTAACTCAGGAAGTTTTCATCCTCTGGGAAGCTTAGCATTAGGCATACACATTTAAGCATTCAAAACACAGGGGCAACATGAATGGTATTTGCTTGGTTTTTCAGCTGTGGAGCTGTACGTCCTCCCAGGTTATGGACTCTCTGCAGCTCTCAACATGGAAAACCATCTCCATCACCACCTTTTCTGACAAACTTCCAATATTAATTTCCAAATTTCATCAGTATGCTGCTTTTATTGTTTGTTCAAATGTGCACAAATTTCTCATGATTTGTCAGGCAAAACTTTACTAACCAGTACAGAAAGTACTATACCAAGTGACAATTTCAGGATGAGTAGTAAAGAGAGTTGAATGATCTGAGGATGCTCCTCTAATTTCTTTTTCTCCTCCAGTATAACAAATTTCAGTGACCCTGGTCTTTGTTCTTATAGACCTGTGTCAGGAAACAAGGGCAACAAAGTCCTCACTACTATGGACCTATGCACTCACTAATCCATGAAAGAAATGTTTCATTGCCAGTAAACAAAGCCAATATAGGACATGAGCTATCACTAAATGGTCTTCCCCATAGGGAAGGTCAACAGGTTAGCATCTAAATTATTTAAAATGGATTCCCTTTTTTAATAGTACAAATCGCATTTGTACTTCATTTTAAAAAGGAAAAAAGAGTCGGATCTTTGTTCTCCTGGGTAATAAGGCAGATTTACAACTGCAATGCCTTCCTTACAAGCTCATTTAGCTGATAAGAACTGATAAACTTTAGCCCTTTACTTCCAAAAGCCAGGCTCCTCCACTTCCTCCCATTTTTTTTCTCCTCCTATTTTTTCCCAAATGAGCAGAAAATTAAACTGGAACCATTCTTTCTGAAATACGCAACTGCAAGGACCCATGGCGGTCCCTGTCAAAGTTTTCTTTGACAATACACATCCCTCTGGGCTTCACAGGGGTCCACACAACAGTGATTTTAAAGTTGGGGGCCTAAGAAGCACTGTTTCCACAACAGCTACACTACCTTCAAAAAAGAACAGCTACATGCTAAAAGGCCACATACACGCTTAGAATCACGAATATTTCAAACTCAGTGTTCTCAGCCGACATTCCTCCAAAACAGACAGGCTCAAGCGCTTGTCCTCTCTGCACTCTTCATAGAGCAGCTTTCCTGTATTATGTCACCGAGTACCACAGCACACTTTTCACCTGTCTGTCGGGATGTGGGTATCTGGAGAGATCTGCAACAATGGTTAGACATTTACCAAAGTGTTGAGTTCACTGAAGGCCACTCCCTAGAAAGTTTCAAAGCCAGGCTACTTCAGAGCTATAACAGGAAATATGTACAATACAGTAATTATATAGTTGTGTCGCAGCAGCCAGGGTTGAGACTCAGATGTTTTGGGGTTTTTTTGTTTTTTTGTTTTTTTGTTTTTTTGTTTTTTCAGTTAGACATACAATTTTGTGTAAGTCATTTAATTGCCCTTAACAGTTTTTTGTCAGACAGATCCTGCAAGTCTCCACGTGATTTGACCCCTATCTATCAGACGTCAGGCACTGACACTTTCTTGACTTAACTGACTAGAGTTGCAGAGCTCACTCTCACTTCAGTGCCTTTACATTTCAATCTGCCTAGCCTAACACTCGCTTTCCCTGAGTCTCTCCTGACTGGCTAGTTTTGTCATTCAGCTCAAAGGTCAAAAAGGATCTCAAATGTCCTGGATCTCATAAACATCAAAAGTCTAAACAATAACCTAAGACCAGAACTAATAAAATAAAATAAAATAAATCTTTCAATGTCATTAAGCTCCAGAGATATGTATCAAATATTAAATTTAACCACAGGGAAGGGATCAACATTATCTATGGATATCTCTGTGAAATCAGTTAAAGTTGCTTTTAAAAACAAAAACGTGTCTTTTATCTCTGCATTCAGTTTTTCACAAGGTCTGGTGCAAAGTAGGGCTGAGCCAGGAATGGCAAGAGATTTCTAAGATGCTTGGCAAGTATTCTTAAATTTGAGGGGAAAAATGAATTACGTTCAACTAACTGTAATGTCATCTATGGGCAAGAGGTTTGGTAGATAATGCTATCAAGTCAGATGGGGATTTGAAAATAAAGTTGCTTATAAGTCACAATCCATACTTAGCTATTGATGACAATTCCAAGATGTGTATAAAGAAAAAAAACTGTCTTGGATGTTACAGTTAGTACCAGTGGACATTAATTTAAAGGTTAACATATTTTCATGAGGAAACCTATACTAACCAGACAACAGTCTAGTATAAAGGAAACCTGAAGATAAACTTTCACCCTCTAACTGGCTCTGCCACGGACTTTGAAGTCACTTAATTTTTGTACCCATGAAATAAGCCCTTGCCGGTGCTCATTTCTGCTTCTTGGATGCTAGGTGCAACTGCTATCTTTAAAAAAGAAAAAAATACCAGTCACATCTTCTAAATGTTTTCACAGGATAACAATTCATCCCTCACTATAGAAAGCAAAGCAACTACACCAAGTGAAGCAACAGACCTTTTAACCAAGTCTTCCTGCTAAAGCAAGGGTATCTACATCTCACTCATCCCTCCCAAGTGCTGGGTCAGGCTTCCACTTTCTGGATACCCAAGAAGACAAACTTCAGCTAAATACGTCACACTTATTTTTCTCTGTACAATTTCTATGACCCCAGTGTTTCTCAATTGAAGTTCACTTTCCTGATGAGCAGCACAGTCCCTGAGGTTTTTTTGTTTGGGTTTTTTTTGGGGGGGAGGGGGGTTTACCAATGAACAGGACTTACTTGACCACCTGGAGTACTCTCCTTACTCTATTACAACAGTTATTAGTGGTTTTAATTAAACAGAAACACCATTCCTGTTGCTATTTCATCACATTGTCAAGTGCCTACAAAGGATAGTATAAGAATTAGCACGTTTTAAAGTTACATTAATAGAAATGTGATGTCAGAAAATGAAAGGGGGGTCACAGATGTCATAATTAACTAAAGCTTGGAAAACCTCAAAAAATCATTAGTGGCTCTTTTTTGGCTTTTCATAAAAACTATACTGTTCAAGTCTTGGTTAAAACTTCATGAGTAATAATTTGCCTCGCATTAATTAAAAATGGGGAAATGGGCAAGGGCTTTGCTGGATGGTGACTGGGCCTCAGATTATCCTTTCTTTCAAAGAGAGAAGCGTTTATGGAAACTAAGAAGTCCACTAGTTGAATGATTTCTCCAAAAGTCATCACTTCAAAACTTTCCCCGCAGATTTCTCACCACGTGAAGCTGGCCACCTGTGGCAGCAAAATCTACCTCGGAAGTTGGAATGACTTTCAGTGGCAACCACTGTCCGTCTCTGGTTTTATTACCCATGAAGTACAGCGAAAGGTCTCGTGTTTGGGGCTGTTCACTTAAAGAGGTAAGGGTTTCCCACTGAGCTCCTTGACGCATCCCTTTCCCCAGCTCACGCACCCGCTGAAGTCTGCAAAAGTAGGTGTTACGGCGTTTCATGAGGAAAGTGCAGGCAGCAAGGCGAGTAGCTAAACGCAGCCGCTGGGGCTGCAAGCACGTCACCACGTGGCCTAAGAAAAGCGCTCTAGGTCATACACTTCGCACAAACAGAGCTACCGGAGCTGATAAGAAAACCTCAGGATTCCAAAATGGAGTAACTTTTCTCAAACTTTCGTCCAGCACCTGGCTCCGGGTCAGGCACGGGCACCGAGAGCCCTGGGGGCCACATCCGCGAAAAGTTGGGTATTTCACACTGCGACCCTGGGTAGATGACTCCTCTCGGCCCGTCCCCACCCCGAATGGGGATCCGATTTCTCAGGCTGGGGCGCAGCATAGGGCGTGAGGCGGCGCATCGGGAGGAGCAGGAGAGCACGGGTATCTGGGCAGGTGGCGCTCACCTGAGACCCGGGAGCCAAGAACCGGGGCCGGAGCGCCAGGTCTCTCAGAAGCCTCCCCGCCTGCGCGGCTGCGGGGGACGCCATCTTAACCAGGAACCTAGTGAGGCGTCGGAGGGGTCG
>PVKN010038795.1:0-10968 GCA_004027915.1 Capromys pilorides | reverse complement strand
GGAAGTGAAGGTAGTGGGAGTAATGAGAGAAATGATGAAAGTATATTTATTATGTGCATTTATACATGCCAAGATGAAAACTATTCTTTATAATTAATATGTAGTAGTTTTTTTTTAAAAATTGAGAAAACTAACAATGTGAAAAAAAATCTCTCATCACCAGGACTCATAAGTATATTAGTCCTAGATTGTGAGGTGATTTTTATTTACAGTTTAGGTTATATTTGTGCTTTTGTTTTTATCCATTTATTTACTCTGATGGCAAAGAGTGGAAATAGAATAAAAGAGTACCCAAGTGAAAAGGCTGAAAGCATGCAAACCTCTGGGGATGAATCCATTGCTTACAGTGTAATCCTTGCTTAACCATTTGAGTCCCAAGCAGCGCGATTGCGCTGCTGAGATTTTATGTTGAGAAAACCTAGCACATTTCGAACATTGTGGACAACTGACGGTGCGTTAACGATTGTCGAAGTCGCGCGCTCAGATTTACTGACGCAAGTACACCAGGATATTGCTTCACTCTTAACTGTTTCCTTGTAGATTATGTATGCATTTAAAACCATGCGGTTGATTATGTTAAAGGCTGCCTTTTTCCAATATTTAACTGATCTTCATTCATTGAGATAGGTATACAGCATTTTATCCGATTCATTGATGAAAAGTAAACAAAGTGCTATCGCCCTGCTTGGTATTTCTCGACGTAAAATAAAACAAGTGCTATCACGCTGTTTGGGTCTTTTCATACTCATTTAGAGAAAGCACGGTTGCGCTGTTTGGGATTCTTCAACAGTGTTTTTTCAGCACCCCCCTGGCACTCAAACGGTTAAAAAGAGTGGCAGCTGGTGGGGTTGTAGCTCATTTTTTTTCCCCAAGTTTCTTTTTTTTCTTCCTTTCCCTGTCTGCCCTCCTCCCCTAGATATTGCAAATGCACCACCTTTTGGTAATTTTCCTTATACACATATACTCCTTAGAAATTTCCAGAAGATAGTGATGGAGAATATCCTACCCTAAGTAAGCACTGTGGCAGTTTCTTTTAAAAATTTTAATTAATTAAGTTGGCAATACTGGGGCTTCAATGCAGGGCCTTTATGCTGAGCTACAACCTTAACCCTTTTTAAAAAGTTTATTTTTATTTTGAGACAGAGTCTTCCTAAATTGCCAAGATTGTTCTTGAACTTGGGATCCTCCTGCCTCAGGATTTTTTGCTTACTTGTTCGAACTCAAGACCTTGCACTTGCCAGGCAGGCACTTGTGCCACGGAGCTATCTCCCCAGCCCCTGCCTCGGGATTTTTTTTTTTCTTGCTTTCTTTTTGAGACAGAGTCTCGCTATGCGGTTCAGGCTGGCTTTGAACTCACTTTTGTAGCCCAGGCTGGTCTTGAACTTGATTCTTGCCTCAGCCTCCCAAGTGCTGGGATTACAGGCGTGCACCACACGCCCAGCTTGACCCGCCTCAGGATTTTAAGAGCACTAGAATTACAAATTTGTGCCACCATGCCCAAGTTGTAATAATTTTTTTACAGATCTCATTTCTACCCCTCAAGGAGTAGGTCGCTTTCCCATTTCATATATGAGGAAAACAGGACTTGAGAGATGATCTGGTCTGACTAATTTTTAGAACTGATTTTTTTTTTTTTTTTTTTGTGGTATTGGGAATTGAACTCAGAACCTTGTGCTTGCCAGGCAGGCTCTATGCCTCTAAGTTAAATCCCCAGCCTTAATATTTTTTTTTCTATAGCACATCAATATGCCCTTCTTTTTTTTTCAATATGCCCTTCTTGCCCTAAAATGATAAAAGAATGAGTTTTTATTCAGACTGTGCAGGGTGCCAAGAAGCTTTTCAGAGGTATACTGACCTCTCTTCTTTTAACATGTGCTGTAAACATTATTCAGAATTGTATTAAACATTTGTTTTCTGGGGCTGGGGAGAAGAGGCATAAGCATGTACCTGGCAAGCACAAGGTCCCTGGATCTCTGGCCCTGTATGTCCTGCTGGCACCAGAACTGTGCATGGTGTTGCACCCCTGTAATCCCAGCACTCATGAAGTTGAGATGGGATCACTGTGAGCATGCGACCAGCCTGAGGGCTACGAAGGTGAGCACAGGGCCAGCCCAAACTGCACTGTGAGACCCTATCTCAAAAAATAAAAAACATTTAGTTTTGGCATTCTGCACTGGCCCTGCCATGCTGAACCGTGACAGAGTCTGAGCATGGTGGCACAGGCCTGTAATCCCAGCACGTGGGAGGCTGAAAACAGGAGGATCGTAAGTCCGAGTTGCTCAGTGAGACCCTGTACCAAATACATAGAAAAAAAATATTATGTATGTATATATATATGTGTTTTCTATCAAGTGTAATATATTAATAAATGTATAGATCTTTGAACTCTTCATTGTCCTGAGGAAATGCCCAAAACAACATGGAGAGAAGAAGCCATTATGAGGAGAGCTGGAAAAAGACTAAAAGCATACCATATTGATTGCCAGGAGTTAAAAGCAGAAGGATGTTATTGACATATATAGTGTCATACTGAGTTGCTATTTTTTTTTTTAATGTGTTTGGTACAGGATCTCACTACTTAGTGGACTCGTAGAAGTTCTGTTTTCAGTGTCCCCAGCACTGAGATTATAGGTGTGCACCACCATGACCAGTCTTGGTGGCCAGCTCAGCGTACCTGGGAGGCAGGGCCACTGGGGTATGTGGTACAGGGGATTAAGCTTGGTCCCTACACTTGCCTAAGCAAGCACTTAGTCTGCAGAGCCATCTCACCAGCCCTCTGAGTTGCTATTTTATTTTGACATATATTTATGGTATTTATAATTTCTCTAAGCTCTGGAAACGCATAAAAGAATAATTTACTGTCACTCAAAGTTCTTTATTTTCCAAATTAGTTTTTTCCAGTGGCACTTAACACAGTGTGCTTTACTTCCTTTTTGAGACCCTCATCTCAACCAAGGAATCCCTGGTTTAGAATGCCTTGGTCTCCATCCCGATTTTAAAATCTTGTGTGTTTGAAAAATAACTTTCTTGCTTGAGGGTTTTTATTTCCTCCTCCTTTTAGTCTTTTTCTCGTGGGTGCTGGTATATCACTTAAAGTTTTGGTAGAATTTTTTGATTATTTCTGTGTTTGAATTATTGCAATAGGGGAGCTCTTTAGGTGCTTTAGTTCCTACAATAAGACTTAGGTTTTTTTAAGAAGATAAATGTGCATGATGTAAAATAGTTTTAACTGAACAACTATGACAGGTTCATAAATAACTATATGTGCTGATGTGCTTTAACTGCATATAATCTGTTCCCTAAAGAGATGTATGTATATTGCATATAAAGTACCAAATGCATTAAAAGTTTAAATACAAATAAAACTCATAAGAAGTGGAAAAATAAAGCTGTTTATTTCTGTAATATTTATGTAGGAAAACTTTCCAGATGCATGAAATCTAGAGGCATGAGGGGAATAGTTAATAGAATATTTCTATTTAATCAAAGATACCATAAACAAAATAAAAAGACCAGTGTTGACTAAGGAAAGTACTTAAAAGTAAAAGAGAAAGGATTATTATAAAAGTCCCCATGAATTAAAGATAAATGAACAGATAGTGGTAAACCAAATATAGCTTACAAAACAAATAGGTATCTAATAAACATAAAACAAATTTGTCTCAATAATCAAAGAAATTCAAAGTTATGATATATTCCCTTGAGGCTGGGGAGATAGCTCAGTAGAATAAGTGCTTGCCTGGCAAGCGCAAGGGCCTGAACCTTGGTTCCGCAAAAAAAAAAAAAAAAGATATATTCCCTAGTTATGTTGTCAGAGCATTGTAATTAGTTAGGATTCTTTCAGGAAGACACTGCATGAGATATTCAGTATCAAGAGAATTGTTTTATTGAATTGTTGACCTGTATGTTGGAAAGTTAAATATTAAAGTAACCCAGAAATTACTAGCAACTCCATAAAGCAGTTGCCATTGCAAGCTTAAAGAGACAAAAGTGAAGAGGTAGTATATCACTCAGAAAGTGTGGAAGAACAGCCACCAGGGAGCCAGGCCATCAGTATCTGAGGGGACTCAGCAAGGCTGGTGTGTTAGTTACTGTTTTCTCCTTGGCAGGACAAATACCCAACACTCAAAATGAGGGAAGGAAAGGTTTATTTAGCTCACAGTTACTGGAGTTTTCAAGACACTGGAGGAGAGGCTGGGGTGCTGCTGTGTCCAGGATGACCCTTTCCACATCTTGGAGAAAGCACAGGCTAGCCAATTTAAGAGTTCTGGCCTTGCTGGCCCCACCCCTGTGATCGTGCCCTGGTCCTCTGGCCCTGCCCCTCAAGCCACTCGTTGCTCCTCCAATTGGGTCTGCCTCCATAACTTACATGAGGCTTTGGGGAGGGGGGGAACTAGACACAAACCACAACAGCTGGTGAGAGAGCAGCCGAAAGTTTTAGAATGGTAGCTAGTTGTGTGTTGTGGCTGGAAAGTCAACAAGAACCCAACCAGCAAGTCTCCTCGCTCATCGTCTCTACTCCCACCTTTTAGGTTGCCACCAGGGACTTCTACTAGCAGAATGTGGCCCCAGCTGGCAGGAAAGCCTAGGAAATATTAATATTTGCAGACTCTCAGTGTTGCAGAGCTGTGGAACAGAGAGCAAGGTTTCTAGCCAGCCCTGGTGCTGGTGGCTTGGGCTGGCAGGGTGCAACATGAAAGAGGGCTTTGTGTGCCTATTGAGAAGGGTATGTTGATCCCAACCTTTTGGGAAGATAATTTGGCAATAATGTAAAAATTGTAAATGTGAATTCCCTGTGTCCAAGTCTCTAGCAAGATAATTATCCCATAGAAATGTCAGTTAAAATATGGATTGTGTGTGTGTCGGAGGAGGTATTTCTTTATGAAATTTTATCTGATTTTGGTAACTGGAAATAGTCTAATATCTACCCTTGGAGGATTGATACTGTATGCTATATTGTGAAAATGGCTGTAAAAGAAATTTTTTTTTTTCTTTTTGAGACAAGGTCTCACTATACAATTCAGGCTGGCCTTGAGCTCACTTTTGTCGCTCAGGCTGGTCTTAAACTCACACCGATCCTCCTGCGTCAGCCTCCCAAGTGCTGGGATTATAGATGTGCACCGCCACACCCAGCTGGCTGTAAAAGAATTTTAACTGTAATGGAGTATTTTATATGGCCAAATATATTTTATCAAATCCAAGAATGATGTAATTTTGAATCTAGCAAGATTTTTGTGCTGCTGCAAACTTAGAGGTAACAAATACAATAAGTTTCACTGTTTTATTTTTTCTCCCCAGTTATGAATGCAGGAATGAGGAAATACTTCTTACAAGCCAATGATCAGCAAGACCTAGTAGAATGGGTGAATGTCTTGAACAAAGCTATAAAAATTACAGTAAGTGTTTGTATGTTTTTGATAATTCTTCATTATATGGAAGTAATCTTTACATTTTTTTTTTTTTAATTTTATTTATTTATTTATTTGTTTGCTTGTTGTGTCTGCTTGTTTCCCCATTCATTTTGTGGCTGGCTCAGCCTGCCCTGGTGGTGGCGCTGGCGCAGCATGTGGTGCCAGGGATCGAACTGCAGTCCCCGCAGTTGCCTGAGCCCTCCTAAGCAGGCGCTTTAGACCACTGAACCATCTCGCCGGCCCCAATCTTTACATATTGAAAATGTTTACTGAATATATGTCAGCAGCTTACCGACAGGTTGTGTGCCCAAGGTTTGTTTAAAAGATGTGTTGAGAATATGAAAACATTTTCTTGTACATGGTGATGATCAACCTCGGGATGCATTTTTTTACCCAGCATGCACCTAATAAGGATACCTGTATATCACTGTGGATTTTAGCCAGTGTTTATAAGACTATTTCCAGAGAAAAGTGCATGTAGCACTAAGAGTTTTATCTTAAAGGTTTGCTTTCTTTTTAGGAGTAGGTTCTGAGGCGTCCTGCATGTACCCAGGTGAGAGAAATAGGCATTCCTGTATTCTAAGCCTTGGTAGAATAGCAGTTGAAGGAGAGGGGCGATGACAGCCTTAGAAATGATATTCAGCTGTGGGGATTGGGCATTAAGAGTGGTAAAAGCCAGAGGATCCTGCCTATTTGGCCGTGGGAGTAGATCTCAACCTCTAAACATGTGTTTTTCCTTGAGTTCCGGAGCTTGGTACTCTTGCCCCCATTTCAACACTACAGCCTTTTCTTGCAAACTGGGCTTTCTTGTCAAGCTAAAAGCTTTACTTAAGCTTGCTGGGAAAGTGAAGGTATAGAAAGATTGGTTACCTTGTACAGTTTTTCATAGCTAATACACTATGGAGCTACGAGCTCAAGCTAGCCTGGGAACAAAGAATCCCCTTCTGATACTTTTGTGAAAAAGTAGAACGAAGCTTTTAAAATAGCTCAGCAGCATAGCTGCCTGCCTGGCCAGCACAGGATCCCAAGTTCAATCTCTTGTACCACATACATGAAGTATACTACTGATAGCGACACTGGTTTGGTCTATTCCCAGACTAAGTCTTGTTGTACCTTTTCCTTTTTATAGACTTACAGAGAAACGTACTGTAGACTGCCTGGAAAGATTCAGGGAATATTTGCTGGGAGGGCTTATGCCAGCTCAACTTTATTTTTAGTTAAATGCACTTATTAACTGCCACTAAAAGATATATTCTCAAAGAAGAGTACCAGAAGTCAGCATGTTAATTACTTGTTAGTTTCCATCTAAAATGAATGATACAGTGTTTATGTCATAACCCAGCAGAGCTAATATGGTTAAAGCTGGCATTGTAGTTAGATTGACCTTTTTGTCTTGCACCAGAACAGCATGTTACCATGTGACAAGACACCCACACCCCGCATCTGTTCTGTACATAAAGCAGAAGTTATTCTGGATTTGTACAATGTCAGGAAAGCAGTATTTTTAACTGATTCATAAATATATATTCTTAAAAATTTAACTGATTATTTTTAACTCTTAAGAAGTATTCCCTACTTCGAAAATTTCTTTAGAAATATATAGTAAATTTTTTTACAATTTGCAATGAGCAGCACAACTAGTTTCTTAGTGCTTTTAGAAAACTATAGGGACCTGTTGATCTTACACAGCAACAGGAATGAGAAAGATATAAAAGACAAAAAGCTGGGCTAGGTGGTTGCTAGTCTGTCTGATGGGCAGGACTAACTCAATGCACATAAAAACGGCTTTGTTTATGCTTTTGCAAAGTTTGTATCATATGACATAGGCTTGCCTAGCAACCAATAGCTGGCTTGAACCAGACAGATGTTTTTCTCAGGACTGGGATAAATTGTTTGCTTTGGGCACTGAGGTCTAGTTCCACCTGCGCACACTTGATCAATTTCCTGGCTTCCTGCGCTCCCAAGACAAAGCAGTGCGTGGTCTCAGGCTTTTTACCATTTTGGGCATGATTGAATTGTAGGGGGTAGCTCTGTGTGATTTATTCATCTGATAAAACAGTCTTATTCAAAATCAAGTAGGAATTGGGTAATAGTGTTAAAAATGTACACATTCAATTAGCTTTCTTTCTTTCTTTCTTTCTTTTTTTTTTTTGGCGGAACTGGGGGTTGAAGTCAGGCCCTTGCAGGCAAGGGCTTATTCTCCTGAGCTGTCTCCAGCCCTTAATTAGCTCTTGTAGCTTTATTTTACATGTTGAAATTTTTAGTTTTTTATGTAAATTTGTTAGTAATTTCGTGTTTTTGTAACACTTTAAAAAAACACAGGTACTGTACATGTACATGTAAGATAGAAATCTTTATTTCATTAAGAAAATGATTATATCTACATTAATGTGAGCATAGAATTGCTAGCATTTACAAAACAAGTCAATTTCAAATAGATACATACTTGTATTTATTTTGTAGGACAGCAGTGAAAGAGTTTGCCATGCTTTAATAAGATACATGGTTGTTTTTTTGTTTTGTTTTGTTTTCTCACCAGGAGTGGATCTCAGGGCCTCAGGCTTGTTAGGTAGGTGCGGTATTGCTAAGCTACATCCCTGGCTTTATTTATTTATTTATTTATTTATTTATTTATTTATTTATTATTATTTTTTTATGGCCAGCTCGGCCTGCCCCGGGGGTTGGGCTGGCGCAGCACGTGGTGCCGGGGATCAAATTGCAGTCCCTGTGGTTGCCTAAGCTTGCCTAAGCAGGTACTTTAGACCACTGAGCTATCTGGCCAGCCCCCTGGCTTTATTTTTATATAAATCTTTCTAGTTTTGATTTCATATGCATTTTATATACATCATTGTATTAGAGTGTAAAATAGCTGCTAGTTTGCATATAGATACCTTGAAAAATTAAAGTTTCTGTTTCAATACATGTGCAGTTTATCTTCTTTCAGAATAATTTCAAATGATATTTTGGTCAGCTATGTAGTTAGTGGTTTGCTGAGTACAATGTAGTGAATAAATTTAAAATCATTAGAAATTAGATTTTGAGGGGCCAGCAAGATGGTTCAGCAGTCTAAAGCACCTGCTTAGGAAAACTTAGGAACTGGAAGGACTGCAGTTTGATTCCCGGCACCACATGCTGTGCCAGCCCCACCCCCAGGGCAGGCTAAGCCGGCCATAATACAAAAGTAAATAAATAAATACAATTTTAAAAAAACTGTATAAAAAAAAAGAAATTAGATTTTGAGATTATATGGTTTAAGCATAACAGTGATTAGAGGGTAAGAAAATGGTGATTTCCTAACTACTTGCTAATTTTAGTACTATGTCCTGTTCTCTGTCTTTGCTTTTCCTTGAGTCTGTGTAAATAAGGATTGGCGGCTGCTCTCTGAAATTCTTTACCTTCGTTTTAAAAGAGCACTAGTAGAGAAACCAACCTTAGTGGAAGTATACTTTATGTTAATTGTAATGTAAATGTGGTAGTTTCTGTTTCCTTATTGATTATTAAGAAATGCTCAAGATGTATATGGTTTAATTTTATTATTATTATTATCTAAGAGAAAACAAAATAGGAAAAAAAAAAAAACCCATTAGAAATAATATAGAACTTCACCAAACAAAACAATAGGAATTCAGCAGTGGTGGCTGTATTGCGTAAGGTTGTCTTTATTAGTTTTTCAGATTACCAGGTATAAGCCTGAAAAATTGGTTTAAAAAAATGAGGGGCTAGGGAGATAGCTCAGTAGAATCAGCACTTGCCCGGTAAGCACAAGGGCCTGAGTTCAATTCCCGGTTCCGCAAAAAAAAAAAGAAAGAAAGTTATAAGAAATTTAAAAAGAAAAAGAAAAAAAAAATAGGAACTGCTTCCCTGTGTAGACCAGCAGAAATGAGCAGTACAATTGTCCAAGCCGTCTTGCATACAAGATGTATATGGTTTATTTATAAACAGAAATCCACTTGATTTTAATTAAAAATAAATATATATTAGATTTTAACCTAAAAATATTTAACGTAAAAATTCTAGTAAAACTTGTATAGGTTTGATTTTTTTTTAAAACATTTTATTTATTTAGTATTTATTTATTTATTTATTTATGGCTCAGCCTGCCCTGGCAGTCGGGCTGGCGCAGCATGTGGTGCCAGGGATTGAACTATGGTTCCTGCAGTTGCATAAGCTTTCCTAAACAGGCGCTTTAGACCACTGAACCATCTCACCGGCCCCAAGGTTTGATTTCTTTTGTTTGTTTGTTTTACATCGCAACTGGGAGCAAGTAGGAGAAAGAATAAGCTAGCTAGAGGACCTTGGTCCTAACAAAGTGGTCTTTGTGCCCAATAGTGAAAGATCTTCACACTAATATGTTCAACTGGCTGATCAAGTGTAGAGCACTGAGAAAACTCACAAAACCTATAAACCTGTAAACCTTAGGTTTCAGACTTTTAAAACACAGTCATTATTCTTGGTGAATGAAATTATAACTGTGCCTTTAATTTTTTTGCAAGAGGAAACTGGCGTTTTCTTTTATATCATTCATAAATATTAAAATTATATAATCTTTTCACTTTCTAGTTATTTTTACCTTTCGTTTTTCTACTATTGGATTTTTCTACTATTTGAAGTCATGTATAAATGCCAGCTAGGAAGAAATTTAGATTGCTCAAGGAACAAAGCTACACAAAAAAAGAGAAGAAGAGAAAGAATAGGGCACTAGTGAAAGAAACCCAAGTATATTTTGTGTCTGACACTTGCCCTCACTGTTGTCTTGTGAAATCCCTTTTATTTTACTTTTTTGGTACTGGGAATTGAACTTGGGACCTTGTGCTTGCCAGGCAGGCATTAATGCCAATGAGCCATCTCCCTGGACCCTAAAAATTTTTATTTTAATGGCTGAATTTAAAGTTTATTTATTTTTTTTATTTTTTGTGAGCTTTTTTTTTTTTTGGTGCTACCAGGAATCCAACTCAGGACCCTATGCTTGCCAAGCAAGCACTTATTCCACTGAGCTATCTCCCCAGGCCCTTCTGTTTTATTTTTTAAGCCTCATTTATTTATTTCTTTGTGTTCTGGCCGGCTCAGCCTGCCCTTGGGGTGGGGCCGGCGCAGTATGTGGTGCTGGGGATCGAACAGCAGTCCCTGTGGCTGCCTAAGCAGGCGCTTTAGACCATTAAACCATCTCGCCGGCCCTTAATGGCTAAATTTAAAGTAACTTTTCATTTAGTTATTTACAATTTTAAGGAAGTTACCTATACTTATGGATGTTTTGTCTTTTACTTGTTGTTAGGCAATGACTATAATTTAGTTTTATTATAAAATGCAATTCAGAGTTAATGGACTTTAACCAAGGAATTATGCTATACATAACTTTTGATTTTATTATAAAGACAAATTAGAGGCCAGTGAATTTAATAATTTAGGGAAAGATTTGAATATATTATCATTTCTGGAAGAAAAATGGAAAACCAATTAGAATTTTGGTATTTTTTTGTAGGGTTATAGAGAACATTTTTCTTAAAAATTTTCCATGTATAGCTAAGCTATTCTTGAAATGAGTAATAATGACTACTTC